>JAUTBX010129014.1:0-10137 GCA_032361465.1 Lepetodrilus tevnianus | reverse complement strand
AATTGAATTTGTAAATATTTACATAGATATATACATACATACATACATACATAGGCCCTACATACATACATACAAACAAACTAAGCATGCTAAGGAAATAGTTTTGTTTGTTTAATGTACATTTGTACTAACTCTAAAATTCTTTCCGCTTTCATGTGAACTACAAATGGTTCTATTAAAACGCATTGCGGACTATATCTGGTGTAATCTTTCGGCCAAGAAATATTTAGCATAATAGGTGGGCTTTACTTTTGCTCAATTTCGGATACCCAATTGTGAGAATGGGTGTTTATGTAGGTGCATTCGTGAGTTATGAGAAGAAGTCTATTCTGTTCTGATTATGCACACACACAACACAGACAGGTATATGAAGTTTGTAACCGTTTATTCAATAGATAGCACAGTAAACATAGTAAACGAATACAATATATTTTCCAAGGAGCCATTTGGCTCCTACATAGCCAGCGTGAAATATTGGTAGCCAAATTAGGTCGCCATGGCTCCCAAATTAGTCGCTAAATTGAGCCCTGTTATTATACGTACTATTTACACCTAGCAGAATGAATGTATAGAATGTCCACGCAAAGCATGCATATAATATTATGTACAGGTGAATTTAGACTTGTTCTCCAGAGCAGGTATTCATAAAGGGGCCAAGTCAGTTTTTAATGACAAAATATATAGCAAAAACTGACTTAGCCCCTTTATGAATACCGACCCAGAAATCTAGAATTGTTAAGGCTGTACTAGGTTTGTAAAAATAGTATTTGAGTGAAAACAAGGTGTGACACAGACTAATGTGAATTGCGAACATGTTACTTATATATAATTATAATAATAATAATAATAGTAGCCTAATAGTATAATAATGCATTTCTATAGCGCCTAATCTCCAGCTTGTGGCTGCTCACTGGCGCTGTACGTGGGAGATTGTTCAGTCAAATGATTGTTTAAAAAGAAAAGTTTTGATGCTTTTCTTGAAAACCGATGCACTGGGAGAAGATTTGATGCCTCGAGGGAGTATGTTCCATAATGTCGGGGCGGCAACGGAGAAAGATAGATCGCCCAGCCTCGATTTCGTACGTGGTACTGACAACTGGTCCTTGTGTTCAGATTTGAGTGAACGTGCTGGCATGGTCCCTAGCGTCATGTAGAACCATATATACTAGACTTCTGTTGTATGTAGACTTTAAATAGGTTACTTTTATATCTTATAGAATGTACTGTAAATAGGTTACTATGCATAACTATACATAATGATTACTTTTGTATACTGTTATATTACTCAGACATGTAGGTAATGCATGGACTATGTATAATACTACTAATAATAATAATAATAATAATAGTAGTAGTAGTAAGAAGAAGAAGAGTGAGAGAGTTATTAATGCAACGTCGAGCTGCGGGAATCTTTCACCCATTTGCGTTGAAGAAGAAGAAGTTAAGAAGAATAACAACACACGGCATGTTATATAACGCCCTGTATGGTTATGTTTAACAAAAAAATACCCTAAGGCGTTTAACAAATGACACGGTTAATAATATGTAATACACATTGTATAGACTCTTTGTAGATTTATTTTACTTTACAAGTAGAGCGTACACGCATTCATGGACTATTCTTGTACGTGGAGAGTAACATATTACATATAGAATGTTCACAGAAACGGCAAGTATATAGCTTTACATGTAGGCCGTACAAACTTGAATGAACAAAATAGCATAGCCATGGGATTTCATATGTCACACGATGATAACAGATGATGGTGTTTATAAATATAACACTCCTATTGTCGATAGGTAATTATATATCTGGAGGGCAGGGGCATGCATGTGGAGAAAAACATGCATTTACAGTACTTCAAAGGGATGTAAAGAAAGAAAATAGAAAATGCAGTTAGTCAAGCCTGCCTGCATATAAAAACGTACTAGAAAACGGTGCAGCTGAGACCGATCTCATCCACCGCCAGTATGAATATTTTTTTTCCCCATTGACTGATATTATGTAGGTTGACAATTACGGTACTATCACTGATTTTATGTCTATAATAATTCGCAAAACGAATGTCACTAGACAAATAAATTTCTTCTTCTTCTTCACGACTCAAGGTATACTGGTGCAGTGTTCACCCAACGTGTTTTCTAAGGTTAGGCCTATTATATTAATACAAGCGTTTATATAATAACCAAACAGTAGCCTATATTTAAGACAGCCATGATAGCTGTAGAAGCACTGATACTAAAGTCACCTTGACATAGTAAATGTATAATGTACTATGGTGGAATGCCCTTTATGAACACCCAACTACAACCATAACTAATTAATTCTCCCCTTTGAGATACTGTGTACATGGTGTAGGTGAAATTGGTACCATGAAATTGAGATCAATTTTCAAGCATGAAATAAATTATATTCAAGCACTATTAAACTGTGATAGTACTAGTACATCTACATCATTTGTATGTGGATGTACTATATTAGCATATAGCAGACATGCATGGGTCAACCGACAACCATTCTAAAATGTTAAAATAATATTATTGGTGTCTTATAGCAGTATATTAAACGTTGTAACACGATAACGTATTGACAATTTTTAGTTGCCATGGTTACAGCTTGGAACAGGCTCCATCCGGTAGACATCTATAGACCTTGAACCCGCCATTGCATGCATGCTTCAATGTAACTGGTTCTAACTAGCGGGGCAAAACGGACGCCATGTTGTAATACATCTCCATTTGACCCAAGCACGTAATACATCATCATACGACACGATGATATTCGTATATGTATTACACTTGCATAGTATATCTAATACTATAAATAGACAAATATCCAAATATGATTAGCGTGTGACTGGATTTGTGCTATAATATCTTATATAATCAGTATCATCGTGTTTTTAAAACTCATCATATCATGAAATATATTTATCCATGTATATATTAGTATAAAGTCGTATTGAAAATAATAAGTATATCATTATGAAGATTTAGCGGAAATGTGTGCATTATGCCTATCTGATGATGGGTATGCCGATAGTATCATTATATTCCTCTTGTAAAACTACTAAACAGTGTGTCAAACGATACATCTACAATACCTATGTAATATCTAACAATAAAACATATATTAAGCATGTATATTCTGTACCATAAACAATATGCAGACGACGGAACAATTGGGTCAAGGAACACAATAGGCATACATCAACATTGAATGCCTTATAATAAACACAACGTGTTGACCACAACGTGTTGACCACGATATATGCCAAATAGCATACGCTTAGGGGAATGTTTACATAGAATGAACAATATAGCTTGCCTATCAGTCAACGTAAACCTACAAAATCAATATGTACCCACGGATTACAACTATTAACAGTGTTCGGTACGTGGATACAAAATGGCGGATACGAAACTAAAGTTGCTAGCCTTGGCGTGTTAACATGTATTGTCCTCGACATTTGATATGATAAACCGTTGTAAAATACATATACAAAAATGAAGCAGCTACGTTTAAGCTAGATACCATGGTATACTAATATTATCTAATCAGTCACAACAAAGTCAGTGGTACTCTAGATTGAATGGCATAGAACTAGAAAGAGACGAGATATGTAAATAATGCTAGTGTATCATGCGGTCCGTTATAGGCTTCAACTATAGATTTATAGTGATCTACATTTACTAATATACATTATATTTAGAATGGATATTTATTTAGATGTACCTAGACAAAATCCAATAATTCCATCTAATTTAAAGCTTAATTATCAGAAGTACTGTTTTTAATATTTAAATGGTTTCCTATTTCCAAAAGTCGAGTTTGCTATTGTACATACTTACCGTATTATAAATTATTGTGCATTAGCTGTATTTCAATTCAACGTATATAACTATCTGTTGTCTAAACATGAGAAAATGTTACTAAAATTAGTTCACGCGCGGTGCATTGTGGGAAGGAGTATAAAAGGGAATGCTCCCGTCCCTCGGTATACAGTCAATGGTAGACGGGCAAGCACACCTCATCTCTCCGATCGAAATATTGTGAAATTCTGGAATGACTGCCACCGAGTCTGGAGTCTGGACGTCTTTTTTCGGCCAGTCTGACCTGGACTTGACCAGCTACATCCCACAGCCTCATGCCGACACAGAGGTAAGTAGTCCAACAATGTTCACGGTTTTCTCTCCATTGCGCCAAAACGTACCCTACCAGTATCGGGACTTCTTAACGTCATATTTGCAAGGAAATGCTATGTAAAATGGGTTCTTTTCGCAACTAGGTGGCTAAAAAGCAATAAATGTACGTCAGGAAAGCTTTGGTTTTCAGCAAACTCAGAAAGCCAACGTATGAGCCTCGGGCTACAAGACTCGTTAGCATCTCCGTGTCGCTTCCAACCGTCGCTGCCCGCAATAAGAGCTTCTCAACGCCTAGGCGTCGCTATTTATACGAACCTATGTGGTCACATGATATCCCGCTCCTGGATTAGCCAATCGTGGAGGGTTGTCGGTGCCATGCGGCCTTCACTGGTCACGTGGTGGTAAATCACGAGTGACTCTACGAATAAACGCATTTTGTCTGGGCACGGAATTTGCCGAGTTTTTTAACGACTGTATTTACGATGTAAAGCGTTGCAAGAAACTTAATTGTTTATGTCAATTATATTTCAAACCCATAATTAGTTTATGTACCCTCATATATAGTTATGCAGCGAAGTTACCTCATACAAGTATGCATATTCTGAAATGTTTTTGCTGTATACTATCCACTAGACTGGTCTTGAAAGATACTGCATGGTACATATATAGATCATGTATTCAAGTAATGTTAATAACAACACAAGCATATTGGCAAGTGTTGTTGTTGCTACTGTTGTTGTTGCTGCTGCTGTTGTTGTTGCTGCTGCTGCTGATGTAGGCCTACGATGTTGTTGTTATTATTTCTGTCGCCGTCATCATCATCGTAATTATATTTCACTACATTAATATATTTTAATTATTTATTTTCTTTAGAATTTCGTCTTCCCAAAAAGCCTCTGTGATGATTCTGGTGCGGACCTCTTGAACCAAACAGTCGATGACCTCATCCGGGCGCTCGGAGGGGGCTGTGCCACCACCCCGCCCCCCAGCGAGTATGATGTTCAGTCCGAGGAGCGGAAGCCGGTTGTCCCTGTCCCCGTGCTGCAAGCCACGCCGCCGTCCACACCGGAACATCGCCATGCCCTGGACGTGGACGAAGACGAGGACATGGAGCAGGAAAAGGAGCACGACTGCTCCACTGATATGGACGTTTCTGTCGTACCTCGTCACAAGAGACCGGCTCACAAACGCGCCGAAGTTAAGCGAAGAGGTAAAATTAAGGTAAGGCAGTCTTTAATATGTTCCAACACTTGGTTACTTCTTGAAAACGTCATGTTCTTTTGCGATTTGTATATATTAATTGTGTATTTTCATAGCTTATTTCATGTGTTTATATATTTCACAGACAAGTCTTGATGACCTTCGAGATCTTCTTCCGCCAATCCACAACCAGCGGAAGAGCGAATCCCTCATTCTAGCCAATGGTGAGAGAAACATTTAAATATACACTCCATTTTTATGTTTTTATTTTTTTGTGTGTGTGTGCATATTATATCGTCACGCAAATAGGACTATCAGTCATATTTAGTTGCAAGTGATAAGTAGCTGTGCGCCAAACATTCTTACGCAGTAATACTATAGTTGTGTGGAAAGTATTCTCACAAGCCTCACTCTTCTAGCTGCTGATCATTGTCGGCATCTGAAAGCCGGGCTTAGAGAGCAGGAGGACGAGAAAGCCAGACTGCGGGCTGAGATTGGCGAGTTGACTGTGCAAATTGAGTAAGTCTATGTCTTGCATATCTACTAATGTTGCAGTTACACTTTCAGGACAGAGGTCATGTCAAAAACTACATAATTACCAGTCCTAAAAAGAATCCTTAGTTTTACTTTAATTTTGGGTATTTTACCTTTAAAAAACTACCGGGAATTAACATTTCAATATATGATTAAATTCTGGTTATTTGGCTTTAAAATTGAAGAGTAAAATTATGATGTTTGGCATGACCTCTAAAACTGGTTCTTGGTTTCTACCTGGTCATTGTCGTAGAACCAGGAGCCAGTTTGCCATGGACTTCGGGAGATAGAGAACAGGTAGGTGGGGCTACAGCGTGTGTTCTGGAGTGCCATTACGGCATCATCCTGGTTTCCGGTTGCGTGGCTCCGATGCTCTCAGTGTGTAGAGAGCATCGGAGCCACGCAACCGGAAACCAGGATGTTACGGCATTAGTATAGAAGGTTTATATAATATAGTTCAAGTTGGCTACAAATGCAAAAGTAGAACATATTGCCAGAGTTCTGTATAGACTTTGATACAGAGTCATCTATATTTAAGTGTTACACCTGTAACATCCGGTCTATATAAGTCGACCTGTGTTTCAGCTCTTTCCAGAAGGATCTCCCTGCCATGGGACTGAATCCGGAAGGCGTCACCCAGAGCAAATCCATGGACAAGATGTACGGAGAATACGTCCGGCAACAAACCCAAGACAACTGGAAATTTTGGATTGTATCCTTTGCAAACTTCAAGCCATATATTGACTCATTTGTTGTTGCCGTGTGGAGCTATATATAGATACGAGAGCGTATTCGTTTCAAACATTCGACCAACCCTAGGGTGATGAAATTAGCCAATGATCAAACACTCATGATGATACTAGTACCCTCCTTGGCTAATTTCAGCACGCGACCGTCACCCTAGGGTGGGTCGAATGTTGAATCGAATACGCTCTTAGATACTCTTTCGCTTTGGTTTATAATACTCATTGATACTCACTCTCAACCAGATGTTGAATAGTATCTTATGGCTTATTAGTAAAACGTTTTTTTTGGTTTTTTTTTAAAAGAGAAGATGTTTCACTTTTCTACCATCTAGATGGCATAGTCTCACGCCAGGTACTAATTATGAAATGTGAGCGTGTGTGTGAGTGGTCCTTTGGTATTGTATTCCTTAATCCTTCCTCAGTTCAGTTTTATGATGCGCCCTCTGTACGAGACGTACACTACTGCAGTGTCCTCGGCGACTGTGCAGAGTTTCACGTCATCGGTCAAGCAATGGACAGAGGACACTCTCGGACTTGTCAATCTCAGATCTGGTACGTTGACCTTTGAAAGTACAGGAGGCATGTTCTCGAAGCTATCGTACACGTAACGACATCGTTAAGTCTTCGTGGAGGAAAATTGGACTTTCTGGATCATCAAATGTTCCTCCACGAAGGCTTAACGATGTCGTTACGTATACGGTAGCTTCGGGAACATGGTCCCAGGTTCTTTGTATGATGCTGATACTATACTAATAATAATAATAAGAAGAAGAAGAATATTACGTAATAGTAATCAACAGAATAAGACTATGAAGATGAGATTGGCATTGATCAGGGTCACCCTGAGGAAGGTCACGGGGCCGAAGCGTTGTGAAATGTTATGGACAAAGCATAAACAATAATAATAATAATAATAATAATTTGAACATTTATTTTGCGCCAAATCCCAGCTCTAAAGAATGCTCATAAAGACTTATGTTATGACCCCTGTTAATGGATCATGCTTAGTATACGTAGCATCAATTTTAAAAGTTATTACAAACGGGGGCTGCCGTGGAGATTTGTCAACCACACAGCGGTGGAAAGACTTTTGGAAGTACAAATATTATTTATGTGTATGTCAAGTGAATGTACTTTGCAGTTCTAGCTAAGAACTAGTTAAAAACAACCATAAATATATGTGATATTTTACCTTTAACAGGACATGTTTTCTTTCTCACCAGAATTCACCAAGGGCGTTCTCCGCATCAGCAAAGAGACCAGTATACTCACACAACCGGATGATCTCCAAAACGAGGCTCTCAAATCAGCAAATTCCGCGTCATAGTATCGCTAGATCTCGAGGTTGTTCTCGAGAGTTTGTTAGTGTATATTATTTTTGTACAGCTGTAAATTATTTGTCAACTTCATGAAGGCAGCAGATACTCAACTCATGCTCATTATATTTGTGTCCACTTTTCATCGTTGCATTCCAGTATTAATATTTAGTTCCTTGAGCATTATATATAGTATGGAAACTATTCATCCTCGAAGCTGTAGTTATTGTGATATTATATAAATTAATTTAACAATAAGTTCATAATAAGTTCTAGAGGTAACTTGAAATTGTAACGTCAAAAATGTAACACAACAAGAATTCAATAGAAAATTAATTGACGTGTTGGCAGATATTTGGATATTGTATTTTCATACCATATTACCATGACTGTTTATGCTCGAAGTTTATCTGTGATCTCTACATTAATAAATAATCTATGGTGTGTGTGTGTGTGTGTGTGCGTGCGTGCATGTGTGCGTGCGTGCGTGTGTGCGTGCGTGTGTGGGTGGGTGTGTGTATGTGTGTGTGTGTGAGAGAGAGAGATAGTGTGGGGGTGGGGGTGTTACGAACTATAAAAGCAAACTAGCGTGTTCAAATCTGCCCTACTTGCCAACATTCACCAAGCATTGCTATAGATATTGTCATGTGAAAGTGAGTTTTTATGGTTGAAGAATGTCCACGAATGTAGGAATATTTAACGAAATGGTCCCATACATGTTGTCGGCCCTATGTATGCAAAGGTGTCACATTATATCAAATTGTAAACCAAAGAGTGTGTTATTCGGATGTCAAAGATATGATTGTACATACGAATGGATGTGTGTATTATTGTTATTGTTGTATGAATAAAAGAATAATGAAAATTATGTATTTTGTGTTTACCTTTATTCCCCAACTATTTTCTCTTCTCGCACAAGCACAGACAGATACACAGCTATAGACACTCTTTAATATGTATTTATAGAAAGAAAACAAATATTATGCAATTAAAACATAAAAACACTCAAGGCATACATGTAAATTACATACTATAGTACATAGTACATAGTACATACTATAGTATAAATAAACGTACATGACAACATTCTAGATATATGAATAAATGTAGATTATACCATGCAATTTAGAAGTATCATTTACGAGGAACTGATTATAACATACACGCAAACTATATTGTTAATGTATTTTTCTTAGGAAGTTATAGCGATTTACACTTTGTATTACAGTTTTCATGAATGGCGCATACAAAAGGAAAGCATATTGCAACTAAATATTACATATACCAGTACGTTTAAAAAATATATATGTGTAATCTCTATTCTATTTTTCATAAATGCATTTGGAAGGTCGACCTTAAAACATAATGTGACCTAAAATGGCGTCATTCCCACGGATACAATGTGGGGCAGGTCAAGATCGTGTATATTGATCGCTAAGTCATTCTCTTCAAGACTAGACATTATCAGTTATGCGTGTTTGTCCAATTTGTTTGATGCTAAAAATATAAACTCGGACAGTTTGCTTAGATCTGTATGTGTTATAGTATGTCAAGTAAGACGGCATACTATTCCTATGACACTAAATGTGCGTTAAAAATGTTGTCGAATAATACGTCAATGTCAAAACATTATCTTAAAAAGTAAACCATAGTTTATAGAGTTTATAATCTATTTATTGACTCGCAACTGTTAAGTTTTAAGCATATTATTTTCAAATATGGAAATTTCTTTATATCATTACATTACAATGAGTGATTGAATAAAAGAGTATTTCTCGACCGATGAAAAGTGATAGATTAATTAATTGATTACATTCAAATAATATTAGTTGTCTATTGATGCAATATGATTGATTAAATAATTGAGTGGATGCATACAACAGTATGTGTCGACTGCGACAAGGTGATAAATTAATGAATAATAGTAATAAGTGTCCAATTCAAAGTGTAATTGAATTGGACAAGCTTTGCATTATTATGCATGGTATTAGGAATTGGTAATCTCGATGTACTTATTGATTAAATGTCACTATAATTTGTAGCGTTTCATAAGAGCATGCATGAGCAAGATCAAAACATTGTACGTAATATTAACACACCTTGCAGATAAGTTGTCATATAAGTTGTCATATAAGTTGTCATATAAGTTGTCATATAAGTTGTCATATAAGTTGTCATATAAGTTGTCATATAAG
>JAUTBX010129003.1:0-10138 GCA_032361465.1 Lepetodrilus tevnianus | reverse complement strand
GGGACAGGGGGTGCGAGAGAGGGCGGGGGCGAGAGATGAGAGAGAGAGAGAGAGAGAGAGAGAGAGAGACAGAGACAGAGAGAGAGAGACAGAGAGAGAGAGAGAGAGAGAGAGAGAGAGATAGTGACAGGGTTGGAGAGAGAGGGAGGGGGCGATACGAGAGATGAGAGAGAGACAGAGAGACACAGAGAGAGAGAGAGAGACAGAGAGAGAGAGAGAGAGAGAGAGAGAGAGAGAGGGGGGAGAGAGAGGGGGGAGAGAGAAGCTATCTACTATATATATATATACTATAGTTTTTTAATTTATCTTATTCATTAATTGCTGCTGAAATAAATGCCAGATCGCCGTGCGCGCTTGGTAGTTTATTAACCAGCTATATACTATAGTAGGCTACTATACTTGGTGTATTTTATTAAGGTTCTATCGTATGCATGACTACTATATCGTGTCTTCGCTGAATGCACGGAGAACATAATTGTTTTATCACTGATATCAACACCATTGGCGGATCCGACTAAATGTAGAGATTGGAAATTAAGAAAGGCTCATGGCGTCATTTTAATGCACGCGTAACATGAGGCATTCTAAAACAAACTTTCATATTTTTCGTGGAGTACCTATTATAGACTATGCATTTAGCTGTGCTGTGTGGAAATGTAAGCAGTGTTGGGAAGATGATACGCTCTGTACGTGTGATGAGCAGTATACCGTGTGATGTGCATGCATGTCAATAATCTCAGGTCATGGTAGAACTGGGTGACCTGTCCCAGTGCATATAGATTAGTCCTTGTGCCACTCTGCATACATTATCAGTTACACGTATTTCAATATACTGGAATAGATATCTAACATATCGCATGTATAATACTATTAATATGTTTGTATCTAGTGGATTTCCTTAAATCTTACTCGATCGTGACAAACAGCCTTATAAACCTAGTAGATAGATTAAAGGAAAAGTTTCATTTCATGTGTCTTTTTAATACTATTAAATGTTACTCGATCGCGACAAACAGATATGTTTAGCCTTATATATCTAGTAGTAATAGATTAAAGCAAGTTTCATTTTACGTGTTTTTTTTAATAATATTAAATTTTACTGGATTGCGAAGAACATATGTTCTTAGCCTTACACTAATAATAGAGTAAGTGAATGTTTCATTTATTTGTATTTTATGTGTCTTTTTTAATCATACAAAACAGCAAGGTTCAACGGACTCCCGTCCCGTCAGTTCTGTACTCATCACAGAAATATACCCTATAGGAAAAGGCTCTTAGGAAACACTGCTGATTAATAGAACTACTACGGCTCCTGGCATTCCAGCAGTAGTTAGCGCGAACAGTTGTTGGTATACCGCTCCTACAAGAGCTCTCCACCACAAACCCTTGTGTGTCTAGTACAGTGTGATGGAGTTGTACCGGTGTCGGAATTGGGAACACTATGGTTATTCCTACCGGGATAGAGGCTAGTCAATGAAGAGGCTGCCTCCTAGTCCTGAAGATCCGTGTGGTACTATCCGTATTCGTGGTGGTAATGTCCTATTCTATGTGGATCTCCAAGGTATTTATGAATTCTTGTCATAAAGTGAATTGTGTTATATTCAGATCCGTGTGGTACTATTCGTATTCGTGGTGGTAATGTCCTATTCTATGTGGATCTCCAAGGTATTTATGAATTCTTGTCATACAGTGAATTGTGTTATATTCATATCTGTGTGGTACTATTCGTATTCGTGGTGGTAATGTCCTATTCTATGCGGATCTCCAAGGTATTTATGAATTCTTGTCATAAAGTGAATTGTGTTATATTCAGATCCGTGTGGTACTATCCGTATTGGTGGTGGTAATGTCCTTTTCTACTTGGATCTCCAAGGTATTTATATAATTGTGTCATAAAGTGAATTGTGTTATAAAGCAGGTTGGTCATTGAATATATTTCATACTCACATATACTTTATATTTGTAGGACTATTCGTGGTGCTGATGTCCTATTGTGTGTGGATCTCCAAGGAATTTATGAATTCGTGTCATCAAATTAATTATGTTATAAAACAGGTTAGTCAATAAATATGCCTCATAACTTACTGGTGGTACTCGTGGTGATAATTTCCCATTCCTTTTGGAACTCCAAGGTATTTATGAAGTCTTGTCATTAAGTGAATGGTGTTATAAAACAGGTTGGTCACTGGATGTACCTCATACTCAGATCTTTGTGTTACTGATGGTATTTGTGGTGTTAATGTCCTATTCTATTTAGATTTCCAAGGTATTTGTGAAATTGTGTCATGAAGTGAATAATGTTGTTAAACATAATCCAAGCATTTTTGAATCATCAGAATATATTCAAACATGCATGCTGAGAGTTATTACCTGTAACAAATCATGTGGGATTGTATTTGATCATGAGATAACCCTGCAATATATTTGAGTGATTACATTAACGGGTACATTATATGGTTTTGTGCAAGTTTCAAATCGTAACCTTAATTAATTGATATGTGAATACACCTTTTTACAATTTGGGACCATGTATCAGTGTTGTTCTATATGCCACATCGTTACAGATAATGATTCGACATAGTTTATTTGAAATATAGAATCTACACCTTGGAGTCGTGTATGTGTGAAGTATTCCCTCTGCGACATAAAACATTAATTCAATAAATCAACTAGAGCAAGGATATATATACGTTAATTTGAAATGTGTATATTGAACTTCAGAGCGATATGTCTTGAAATACGTAGAGTTTGTCTCGAAATACGTCAAGTTTATTTTATTTAGCGATTGCATTCACCCCAATCTTCACCGTTAATCGGTTGTCTTTGGCAGCCTTTTCATAATCAAAGATGCAGGCTGTTGTCTGTGCATGAGATCTCCTGGTAGAATACGTCTTGCGTCAGTGGAACGAAACGTTACCAGATGCCGCGGATTTCTACTCCGAGTTATTGCTTGCACGGCAGTTCCTGCTGTACTGTATATGCATCTGTATGTGTTCCATCTGCCCCGCTAGAATTACTACCATTGAGTATTGGCAATGTTAGACATGAATCGGATCGTTGGAAGCTGATAATTTAGCATTTGTTGTGGTGTAGAGCTTCAGTTATTGCTGTGAATTTGTGCAGATTATATGTGTATTTGTGTAGGCGCTGTCCATTTGTGTAGATTCTGTGTAGTTCTGTATCTTCACGTACAGGCTCTGTCAAATTATGCAAACTCTTACAGGTAAGAACAACATTATTATGTGTGAAGCCTATGTTCTGTTTCGTCTATAATGTTATTATAAATGTTGTTTTACATAGAGTGATGCACACTGTGTAATTTTAGTGTTAAAGCATTGTAAGCAGTTGTAATTTGATTTTTACACACACAAAAAATGTTGGTTTTTTTTATGAAACATATGTTTGATAATATACGAATAAGCTACGCTGAATACGGTCACTGCAATGTGTTACAACGTAAAGATGATGAACATAATGATGATGATGATGATGATGATGATGATGATGATGATGATGATGATGATGATGATAATAATAGTAATAATGAGGATGAGGAGGAGGAGGAGGAGGAGGAGGATAATAATAATAATAATAATAATTATAATAATAACAACAACAATAAATAAATAAATAAATAGTAATATATATAAGTGTTTCCATGCACCGAGGTATTGTTTCTCGAAGATCTCATATCCACTATGAGACCATAGCACTTTCATTACCTGTACAAGACATCACTACAAGAGTGCTATTGTCTCATATTAGTAGGTCCACGAGAGCTTCCAGAAATACTTGCTCATCCATTAACACAGCAAAACATAGTTTGATGTCACAACAGAGTTGTCCAAATGAGACGACAGGTGATATAAGAATATATTCCTTGGTGATGTATTAGTTTTAATTTGGTAGTGTGGAAAGTTATTTGTTTGTGTGGAAATCTATTTGTCTCTTGGCATTTTCATGCCCTCGACAATTGGCTTATCTGGTCTGGATGATGTTTTAAAGACCTGAGTACCACAACTACCTTCTGGCTTGAAAGAAACAAACCTCCATCTGTTTAAACTGGTGATATTTAGTGCTGCTCGACGCGATACATCTCTCGCATGTGCATAGTATGTGGCTCAACACAGGAGGCTTGCGTATACGCTATAGCCTCTGTGTAAATACATTCATGTTTTCTTTAATGGATAGGTCAGTAGCGTTGGCTGTTCTCGTTACCCATGTGGTGTTTGGAGCTTCCGTTGCTCCTCTGGTAGTTTTCAGAAGGTTGTAGTTTAACATGTTCAAGCCTCACGCCATCTTCCCTGTCTTTTCATGTGGCATATTTTGTTCTCATTGTGATATGTTTGTGTTGTACTAAGTTTCATACCAGGTAGTTATCATGATGATCTTGAGGTAGGGTATGCATACATCCTTTGAATGTCACATAGAGGATTCTTCCGAATTATCACACTTGTGTAAAAAATAAATTCATTAAACCTACCGGTATAATGTAAGTATTGTGCATATTTCAAAAATAAAACGCGAAGGAGTGTCGTACGTGCCTTACGCGCAGTCTTTACTTTTCATGTGTTTAAAAGTACACGCATGCACGCACGCACACACGCACTCACACATACATACACACACACACACACACACACACACACACAGAGAGACACAAACTAACAAAGAATACGCACACACACAGAGTAGAAATGGCCTACTCCCCTCCGAAGCGTCTGACGGTGTTTTTAACGTTATATGGAATATTGACGTTAGTTGTTTATACGTCAGCATGTCTGTTTGACGTGAGACTATATACCCACATGATAGGGTCCTATACACAGACAGCAGTACCACAAACGTGGATCATGTTACGTGGCCGCTCTACTGTAAGTGCATTCCTGAACCACTGCGGGAGTTCCACAGGAATCTTAGACAAATTCGTGATCTTTGTACGTAGTAGTATATAATAGGGCCTACCTTTTCTAGTAACAAAAACATGGGTGAAAAAAACGTACTATGAGATCATGACGGTCTTAAGAAGAGTTTATCAATAGTTCTATATCGGGAAAACACATACATGCAAATGTTATTTTGACATGTTAGGTTGATGTACCGATGAAAAGTTCTGCTTTGCGTGAATGATCGACTGCTTGGGCGGCACTACAGATAAGCATGGCATAAGGGGTTAGTCGGTGACAGAAACGTTGGGAAATTTATGGAAAACATATAAGTACCATGGTGATAAAACGTGTTACTTTTGCGAGTTATTTACACTAATTATATATTTTAGATCTACCGTACTTTAATTTTAATCTTGCATTACGTTCAAGCATCTTGAGTTTATACATGTACTAGTATTTAATTTCCCAGCATCTGTCATCATCATAAACAAATTAATTTCTCCTTTTATAAGAAACTCCGGATACGTATTTCACGACCGACTGATGCCCTACGAGTGTAGTCTTTACTTTATTAAGGAATTATAATTAGAAAATTGCCATGAGGTATAAGGATGCATCTACCTTCTGAAAATATTAATTTTTAAAATGGGTATATAATTATGATGGATGGTCAAGATTTTACGGACCAAATGCTAAGCTACGCGAACAAAAGAAAAACGAAAGTAAACCTAGGTGGTACAGACATGATCGTTTATTAATTTAGACGTTATTCACATGTCCCAGGTGTGTTTTCCTCGGCAATTTCACCAGATGTAATTCCCAGACCACGAGATACAGACAAGCAACCGACAGATTAATTTCCACTCGCTCTGTTGTTCTTTCAGTACGATCCAGCGACGTCTGGTAAACAAGTTAACTTATCAAACATAACCACCTTGTCACTTCTCACTGTTTATTCAATGTTGTTATGAATTAGATCACACATATAGCTCTTGTCAGTTTATTTGCATAATATGATATA
This sequence comes from Lepetodrilus tevnianus, assembly GCA_032361465.1. Lineage (NCBI taxonomy): Eukaryota > Metazoa > Mollusca > Gastropoda > Lepetellida > Lepetodrilidae > Lepetodrilus > Lepetodrilus tevnianus. The sequence goes on along the minus strand of JAUTBX010129003.1, from coordinate 4,228 downwards.
CCGCACGCCCCTGACGTCATTGCGCAGATAGGTATGCAGTAGTCCCAAATTAGATTATACTCGATTGCAAGAAAACAGCTGCAGTGCGTGAAGCATCGGTTTAACTTCCATGTTCAACCGAACGCTGGCATCGCCATTCCGGTACAATGTTAATAAGGAACATGGTCTGCGATTAATTCTTATGATAGTGTCTTCTGGTAAGTAGTAATTAAGCCTCCATACAATGGTTCATGCTTAGAAATGAAATGATGCTATCGATTGGATAGGAAATATATATACGTGTTATAATTGTATATTGATTGATGGTTTATTGGATGGAATGTAACATTGAAATATGTCATGAAAGGATAATTAAATCATATAAAATATATTTTATACATTTTCTATCACTTTCAGATCGATGTTTCCGATGATAGTATGAACAACTGTAGGAAGAGGTTGTCGGATTCTATTATTCTCAACGGTACCAAACCTTCACATTAATTCAGGAAATTAGCTATCGAGACAACGTTCCTCTTCGACATATTCTAAGAAGAAGCCATTGAGGGTTCAAGTAAGAACTAAAGGATTCCAAATAATGGACCCCAAGAGGAAATCAAGAGAGTTGGCAGCCAGTGAAGACCCTGAAGTCTGTCCTGAAGAAGTAGGCCATGGCCCAGCTGACGCGTTGCCTCCGGACCTGGAATACACAGACACGGCCGCTACCGGATGTCCTGCTGACGAGAGCGGCGATGGCATGGCGGAATACGCTGCCGGTTACTCAGAAGATCCGCCTGATGCTAAAGCTCCCCTACAACCTGCTACTGACAGCGGAGAGATGACCGGAACTGAACCTCCAGAAGCTGTTGGTTTGAAAAGGCGAGAGTTAAAAGAACCGGATGGAGCTTCGGGACCATCGTCACCGTTGGTTGCTCTGCCTAGGGAATCTCCTTCCGAAAAGCAACCGCTCGTGAAACCCAGTGAAAGGGGTGCTGTAGATAAGGACATGAAGCCTTCAACTTCCAAACAGAATACAGGAGCATCCATCGAGGTCGTGATACCCGCGGACCAGTCGATTGAGAGAAATGACAAAGCATCCAAAAAAGATAAATCACCAAGTGAAAATATACCGTATATTCCAAATACAAATATAGCAGTGGCATGTCTTGTGACATTTTGTTTCAATTTACCTCTCGGAGCGATTGCTATTTACTTTTCTCTTATGTCCGCCAAGGCATACAGAGATAAGCAACCCAAGAAGGGCGCCAAAAGAGCTCGGATTTCTATCTACATTAGTCTGACTTCCATTGTGTTGACTGTGCTCATCGTGATGGCGATGGTTCTGCTGCTAGCCATGGAAGGACAACTCCGACAAAAAAGATACGCGACCAAGACTAGCTTTAACCTCTGAAGCCTAATACAGTTCTGTGAATTGGTCTAGATGTAAAAGCAGCTTTGCTATTTTGCCACGCGCCAGAGCAGCACGCCATGATGTCAGTGAAAAAATCAAATCAGTGAAAGTGGTTTTAAACCCCAAATCAACCAAAGTTAGAGCAGAGGTTGAACACCCGTGATAGAAAGAAAAGGTCAGGGCGCTTGCAAATATTTGAACAACCATATATATGAAATACCAGGTATAGTCTATACGAGTGATACATCGGTATGCTTATAGGATAGCAAAACAAAAGGATAACAAATGGATGGCAAGTATTGGTGGATGTACCTCTGTACAGATGAAGTCAGAACAGGATACTTGTCCATGTCCTATGGTTCCTTCATGCCTGATAGCTTCCAGTTACTGCTTCATTCTTCATGAAGTAGTGATGCTTTTTTAAATAAGGAGGTTTTTTTGAAGGGGATATTGGTTGTCTTCACGACACGTACTATATTGCGTACTGTAAACGTGCAATTGTGTACCCCATAAAGTGATGATGCTTGCAACTGTTCGTATGCGTGCACTGGTGCATGGTGCCTGCAACTGTGTATACTATAAAGTATTACGGATATTCGCAACTGAGTACACAGTAAAATGGATGATACTTGCAGTATACTGAAGATATACTTGCAAATGAATACAGTATGCACGGTAGAGTAAGCTGAGGATACTTACAAGTATATAAACTGAAAAGTAAGGATACCTGCAACCGTGTATACGATGAACTGAACAGACTTGCAACTGGGTACGCAATAACCTAGTATACGTGAAATAAGCTGACATTATGCAACAGTATTGTGTTGGAATGAAACTGAGAATATGTCCACATGTATATGCAATAGTCTAGTGGTACATAATATGCAAGTATATATTGTTATGATGGTTTACAATGTGTTATGCAACAACCTAGTATGTATATATGCAAGTGTATCTGTCATAGACGGTGGTTATGGAACTGTATACGAAGTCTAAAACTGAACATACATGAAAGTATATACATAGTCATGAAAGTGATGAATCACACATAAAGGGTGTAAGTGATACGTAGTGATGTAGGCTATACCAGTAAAGGACATTAATTGGCTTTTTATCTACGTGACCTGGGAGCGTTTTCTAATGGACGGTTAATTTTGGACCTATTAACATCATCAAGAATGGACTCATTCTTTAAACACAGATTGTGACTATACCTAACCTCCGTCAAATACCTAACCTAGTCATAATGGTCGGGGATTCGAGGATGTAATAGTGGAACACGCTGTATGTAGTTTCACGTTCTAACTTATTCACGTTCTCTTGTACATGCATGTATCTTTTAGGGGGTGATTGGAAATGTTCTTGCACACTTTAATGTATACGTGTTGGGTAGTTGGATGATGATGAAATTACTAAATGTTCTTACCACCATGTGTAAATATGTTCTTGTGGATAAACGATACCATGATTAATAAGCATAACTATGCACAAATATTTACAGAACAGCCGACACAGATTGAGCGGAGTTTGATAATAAGTGCCTTTCATTGTATTTTTCCAAATGTTGTATTAGCTTACCGATCTGTAAAACGTACATTACTGACAACGAAACATGTTAGTATCTCTCCAAGACCTATGACAATATGTGTAACCTTTACATTTACCAATGGTTCTTTCACTATTACCCCCGGTACTTTACAATTTTACAAAAGAACATCCCGTATAACGACGCGATAGGATCGTTGGGTAGTTTATTGTATTCAAATATAACCTTCTCCCAAAACATTAACATATTAACTGGTAAACCAGACACTAAACTATAAATGATTTCCTTGGAATTGAAAGCTTTATATACGGAAACTCGGTCAAAGACGACGTATTTTATAATATGAACGTTAATTTCACGCACAAGGGGTGTATGTGTGTGTGTGTGTGTGTGTGTGTGTGTGTGTGTGTGTGTGTGTGTGTGTGTGTGTGTGTGTGTGTGTGTGTATGTGTGTGTAATTACCATACTGAATTATTACCAGGTAGTAGTTGTCCACGCTCATGCTGTGATATAAGGAAATTATGCATGATTTCATATACATCGTTGTCTGGCGACAGCGGTACCTCACAACACTAAATCTGTTTGTTACCGCTGTAAATATCAGAAACTATGTGTCGGCACATTATGCTGTTGACTGTTGGTGGAGCATATAGTATTAGCTTTCATATATATTTTTGCCTTCTACATGTATGCAAATGTTCATTAGTCGTGCACTGGTTGATAATTTATCCTATGGAATTTTTTATTCTATTCTATACGCCTTGATATTGTTCGGTGCACAGTGCGTTCATGCATATACCCCTTTTCTTAGACTTCACATCCTAGGAACCGATGTCTTTATTTTTCTTTTTTTTCTTTTTGTAATTGGGGTTTAGTTTCGCTACCGATGTCAATATGCATTTTACAAGCTAAACTGATTCTATTTATTGTACAATGTACATCTTGACTGATAAAAGTGCCTACATTACATTACAAGATCGTTCTGTTTTCTTCTCACGCCAAACCATCTCGCGCGACATATTTTCGGGTCAACTCGCGCTGGGTCGTCTCGCGCCAAGGTTTTGGGGTAAACTCGCGCCAAATGATTTGCCAACGTTTTATTTACGTAATAAATGCACAAAGTTAGTAGGGAGTACTTCCTTACTGCTTCAGTAGATTATCCTTGTCTCCAATTATGCTATTGTATTATTCTATGAACATTATTTCTGGTAGTATATAATACAGTGTACTCTGTATAAACCGGCCCTCGTTGGGACCGATAAAATATGCCGGATTTGAGAGAGTGCCGGATT
>JAUTBX010128981.1:0-10139 GCA_032361465.1 Lepetodrilus tevnianus | reverse complement strand
CCGACACAAATGTATTCACGCAATAACAATGCTTGTGATTGAGAAAGTTAACCCTTCGTGGGCTCCAGAGAACACAGGTCTCAGTCTATTTACCTACAACATCCCTAGAATAATACAGCAATATGGGTATTAGGGGTGTAATAATAGGTCAAACTATCGATAGATCGCGATTTTCAGTGGTCCGATAGCAATGAATCGATAGTAACTTGAATTATCGATTATTTGTTGGGAATATTAGGTAGTCCATGAAGAAAGAAATTGACAACTGAGATAAAAAGAATAAAATCGACTTGGCTATATTCAGTTAGTACAAAACATGTCTCCATATCTGAAAAATAAATTAAGAGTCAACAGGAATTTTTTCAAAAACAAATAAATCACACTGTACAACAACACTGTATTGCTCCACCCAGAACCAAAACAGCCACAAACTGCCAACGAGAGGCAGAGAGTGGGTAACCACACTAAAAGGGTTAATGCATCTCGATGCAACGTGCAAACATAATTGCTGAAAGTGGTTTTCCCATTGCCACAGTTAAGTCATTTGCGGAAAGAACGCAGTAATTTCCATCCAAACCGCTCGGTTGACACGTGACCCCCGTTTACGGCATCAACTCATCTTCGGATCAGAAAAACGAGATTGAACTGCTCTTCGGTGCAGCGGAGAAATTGCCGTGGGGAAGAAATTCAATGAATTTAAATCAGCTGATGTGCACAGAGAGAGCCGATACTGCCACGCAATCACCATCTTTGATTTATACGTGCTTCTTCACAAACACTCGGATGAGGAGAAATAAGAACTTAAGCAATTTCAAGTTACGCTCAGGCCGACTTGAGGTTTCCTCGGCATCGTGACATCTGTGAATTATAATATGCAGTCTTTTTCTTAATGTTTTGTCAGTTGGAACCAGAATGGGTGTATTATATGAAATGTAACCACCATGACCACAGAGCTAAATCAGATAAAGTTGTATCAATGAAGCTTAATCAACAAACAGGAAACAGATCTGGGTATCGTTTCTCGAAGCTCTCTTAGCCGCTAAGGGACCATATAATAGCACTCTCTTTGCCGATAGCTAATACATTGCTAAGAGAGTGCTATGGTCCCTTATATATTAGCAGCTAAGAGAAACGATACCCAGGTGTTTGAATACTGAAACAACCACCTGACTATATATAATAACTAGTGTGAATGTATTATATGAATGGAATGAATTAGTATTTTTCATCGCAGTGAGAATATTTCACCCATATTTGACAATATCTAACATCAGCTAGAAACTATGAGATTAAGTATTTTAATTGTTATTAGTTGGTCTATGGCCACATGGCAAGAATATCAGAAAAATGTGAACAGATTGCATTTTTACATAATATGCATTTAGAGAAATAAATAATATTGTTGATATTGCATCAGTAGTCTAGTAGACAGTCTAGCCGGTAGATGGTCTGGTAGGGGGTCTAGACAGTAGACATTTTGGCAGACAAACTCACTTGAGTGCAGAGATCGTTGATGAAGGCAAACCAGACTTCTTCCTGAAAAATACAGAAATAACACTGAATATTGTAAATCACCTTCCATAGTAAAATCATCTGCTGGCTGAAAGAACAAATATACAATAAATTAAATGGACATTTCTACTTTTGAAAATTCCTGAAGATGATGCATGGGACATGTGGGTATACATGTCTTCTTTATTTAGACTAGTAGTGACATCCACCATGGCACCCACATCAATTTGTCTGGGTGATAAAACAGCGATGTCATTTCTATGACAGACCCCAGGTATCGTGCACAAGACCGACATATCCCTGTAAGTAGATACAATGATGATACACGACCTAAACCCATCGCTTCCCAAGGGAAACAAACCCTTTCTCCGGTATTCTGCACATACCTCGACACTACATAGGTAATTAATATATTAACCTTTATGCCATAACAAATATTTTTTTTAAATATTTTTTAAATTCGCTATCATTCCGCATAACTTTAAGACACTATTTTTATCCTTTAAAAATAAACATAATGTTTCCCATAGGAATTTCACATCTATCAAGATCGCAGTCAAAGGTCACGGGGTCAGCTGTAAGGTCATGCTATAATGATCTGAAATGGACAGTGTTTAATTCTAATTGTCTACGAATAACAATTTGTCACCTCTATCCCAGGCCACTGAAGGTCAGATATAATTCCTGACCCCCTACTGTGTGCTCTTTGGACATCAGTACCTGGATAGCCTTCCACGAAGCCACTGAAAGAGCATACAGCCCTCTTGTAGCTGGTCGAAAGCACATACATTGAAACCACTTACTATCCGAGTTTGTAGTGGATATAAGAGCTTTGTGAAAGGGGTCCTCCGGGAAGAACATACCTTACAAATGGAACATTACTTTCGAGTCACCGTAAATTAATTCCTGTAAAAATTTAAACTATCTTTGGCCTTCTAAAAATAAAATTCATGCTACTTTAATTAATATCATTTTCAGAATCATGCATCACTCATTTAGTACACATCAGCATCAATGTCAACACACGTTATTGTTTGGAATGTAAATTCACGAATGAATATACACTGATTTGGTACAGGAATAATTAACATGGCAAAATTAATACAAGAGTAACCATTATTCCAAATAATAATAAGGAAAATGGCTATTGTCAATTATACCGGACAGATGCAAAGAACATGGTGAAAACAGTCCACCTTATCTTAAAGCCATAACACTTAGTAACCATTATTCCAAACAAACTCAGAAGGAGAATAGCCATTGCCGATTATACCACAAATTTATAGAAATAACACAGTGAAAGAGGTCCACCTTGTCTTAACCCCATAATAAAGCATAGTAGAGCATACATTATCGGTTATCACTTATAAAATCGCTATCAGATTGATATGCCTCAAATATATCAATCTTGCAGTCAATGAGAAGATGACAGTATTACCACCCAGAACCGTGGACGCTAATATTCATTGACTCGCTAATGGATTGACTTAGCAATAAGCAATGAATTGCTCTTACCGATTACTGCTTTAATTCAAGCTATTTGTGCATGTGTATTAAAAGGATTAGCGGTGCTTCCTTAGGGAGGTACTCTTGACCAGCCAAGTACAATGGACTGTCATGGGGGTCAGGGAAGAAACGCCTAAGCGTGAGGAGGGAACAAAACCTAAATTCACAGATCACTTTGGACGTATATGTCGATGGCGGTAGATAAGTAGAATCCGCCGTCACTCTGAAGCTAATTGCTTTATGATGATATGTCCGCTTTTGTTCCCGACTGGCCGGAGATGCCCCGGAAAATCACAGTTCTCTAATCGCCTGATTGGTCACTTTGTGTCCAGGCTATTAATCCCGGGGACATGATTGGTCAATTGGGTGTGGACGGGGTCGGGTCGGGTCGCGGCGGCGACTACTTCGTGATTGATGAGGGATTGTCCGCGCGGGGCAGGTGCGCGTGAAGCGGCCCTCCCCTGCCGGTGCTTCTACTGCAGTTACCCCTGGAATGCCGGGCGCCATTGTGCGGGGTCCCCCTCATCCATCTCCCCATACAGTCCCGTGACAGCTCGGACAAGGACAACCGAGATTGCGACTCGGCCACGAAAAACATTCTCAAGCTCGGCTCTTTTCAAATGGAGATGAGTTTGTGGCTGGGTGTATACAGCTCTGCTGGTATTAGCTAGAGGCAAGCCACTTAGACGTTTATCCTGCGGTTGCTGTTGTATGGAAGTGAGGGATCAGGCACACAGCCTTCTGTAATTGTCGATCTCCCTTCCTTGTCAAAGTTGGATCCACTTCTGTACCCAACACGGCAACGTTATGAATATGTCTGCATTTAGAACAAGCGCGACAATGTGCAATGATAAATGAGCTGGGATCGGAATAGATGGCATTGCAATGTGACACCTTTAAAGGAGCACTCGACAATTTCTGAACACCTTGACATCGGTTGTTAAAGAACCATTCCATAATACAATCATAAGAATAATCCATTTAGAATAAAAAATAGAAGTTCTGACATGAATGCAAATTATCTTTTACAAACTGTCATTATATTAATGTTGTCTTGACATTCACATTTTGAAAACTATTCCAATTTACAAGATCTCAAAAGATCTCAAAAAATATCAAAATTACAATATTCTAAAAATAAATAAGAATTTCAAAATTACGAAATTTAAAAAAAGGATTCAAATTACAATATTTTAAATATTCTATTGCAAAATTACACAATACAATGTCAATGTGGTATTATAAAACTTGTGGTTGCAAACAGCTCCATATTGAATTGTGAAAGGTGTCCTAACTTGATAGATAACAGAAATCGTTACTGTTTAAATCGTCAGCTCTCTGTTGAGAAACGTCCAAATGGCGCCCGCATCAAAGGTACGTGTTGGAAAAGTGCGAGCTTCGACTTTGATGCGTGCGTGTGTGCAGAGACCATGTCATGTGTGGAGAAGTTTTTGAAGAAAAAAAAATCGCGATTGCTTCGGGACGACTTTTGTAGACGCACGTGTGAAACAGTTTGAAGCCGGGAGTCTGACAAGATGGGTGAAAACTAGCGGGGAAAACCTCCATCTAAACAAAACAAAGTGAAACACAATTCTCTCCTGTCTCTCTGTTCTAACATGTGGGCGTTCAGTTAAACAGCGAATGTTGAAGATATTTGGAATGTACCGACAATATCTGCTTGCAAATGATAAGCTATTTTCCCAGACGGTGTGCCTTTTCTGGTTACTGTGTGTTTGATTGAATTACAGTTATTTCGAATCCGTACAATGTCAGACTATAATAGCGCACAGTTAAAATCATGACTACAAAATACGTCTTAAATGATATTCTAATGACAAATTGATGCAACATTTATATATACGTAACATGTAATTATTTCTTTTCACATGACATCAATATAAATATGTATACAAAATTTCCATTTCATAGCTACGTAAAAGTCTGCTTTAGAAAGTGCAGTGGGATTATTTGTCAGAGTTACTTCCCTTTGACCAGCTGACGCTAATTCATGCTTTTCTGAATGCATGGCTGCCTGCGTCAATGCATGCACAACATCGACTTTTCAGATGAGCTTATTGTTCGACAAATGTTGACACTTTTATGACGGTTTTATAGGTCACAGCGGACTGCCCTCCATTCAGGTGGCAACATAACTGTAATTTGTTTCCGAAATTACGCATTGATAAAACATGGCCGACTCCGGGTACGGTTTAGACCGAGAGTTAAAGCATTTAATTCCTGGCCTATATAACCGATTGTGCATCGGCTACTCCAGAGTGCGATTCCGTTCTTCCGTTCATACGAGTCTATTAAGAAGGAATTATATAAGATGTTTGTCAGATAAGTAGGGAGATGAAGCTGTTGTAGTTTTGGAGTCCTTGGTTCATTGTTGCTGACAGCCATGTATGATTGATGGCTGTCAGCCCTGACGACCCTGTCACGGGAAATTAATTCCGGCTTAATGTATAAGTGATTAAACTGTAATGTATGACAATGCCAGCTATTGCCTATGCTCCTATTACATTTAGGGGACGAATATCAATCGTGTCGTCGTATGCCGGAAATATCGTCGTACTGCCAAGATACGCCGAGGTGTTTTCTTAACTTGGACAAATCTTTTTGCATGGAACCTTTAAATCCCCATCAGTAAATCCTTATTACCTAATTATTCATTTGTAATTGACATGAGTGCCAGTGTTGTTTGGTTCTGTTCATCAATTCAGCTGTTTTTTCTGGTGTGAACGGTATAGATCTTTGATAGCTGGTGATAAATGACACCTCTCAAAAGTTTGACTGCCAAGAACTGGAACTAAAGAGTGCGTCAATGTTGTACAATTATCCCTCATTTATCACACTTAGCCGCGTCCAAACAATCCTCCCCGAGTGTCGGCGATGACCAGACGTACAAAACCCATACAATCACTTTTGGGTTACGGGAGAAGGAGCCTACAATACATAGGCAAGTTTTTAATAAGTTCGGGCGCCATTGTAATGACACAGGTGCTCCGTGCATGTGGCATTCCTTCAGAGAGCAAGCAATTCCCACACAGGAAATGCAGCTTTAATTCCTGACGCTGTAATTGCTCCTCAATTCATCATTCATATTCAACGTAATCCATCATTCATATTCAACCTGTAATTTTATGTAAAGTTGCAGATAAGAAGATTTAGAAAAGGTTGTGAATTGGTAAAACTAGATTTGTATTTTTTATTTCTTTTGGTGTGAACTGAGACAAGGTTGTGAATAATACCAACACAAAACTAATTACAAATAACAACATTGATTGATTTATTGCTATAGACCATCACTGTGGGAATATTTTGCCCATTTGTAATTATCAATTAAACATTAACATTGAGTATGCTCCTATGAACCCATTTGAATTCCTTTCTTATAAATTATAAAGATAAAATACAATAGTTCAAAATTAAAATAATGAATTTTATTTTTTTCAAAGGTACAATTATAAAAAATAAAAAAATATACATTTTTTTTGGGAGTATCCAAAACTAACATCTAAGTGCAGTATATGTCCAAGACCTTATTCTAATCCAAATAATCCTATTCAATATATCTGTCATGAACAGTTAGGAAAGACTAGATTTCAAAGTACAGAGATTATACATTTTCAGTTGCTTCTTTCATACAAATATAAAAACCAATAAGTACCATTGATATTTATAAGTGATTTAGTTTTATCATCTGAGACAATGATTAGTTTATGTTATTCTATACTATTTGACACAAACAATTAAACAAGTCTAGAATCGTTCAGGTCCAGAGCGAATTTGAAACCTGCATGCATGAAATATCTGTACTAAAGTTGCGAGCCAAGCAATGATACTTTCATCATTTCCAGGTGATTAGCCTGGACACACATACATGACACACACACACACACACCAGTAAACAACATTCCGAAACACACACACTCAACTGGCTGCAAGATTTAACTCGGAGAGTCCCAGCTATTCCGTCCACACACACATTCATTCCGGATTCTCAAACCGTCCTGCGCACAATACAATAGCCGCACAATATAATAGACGTAGACTTACGATGCACTCAGAACCGCCCCGAGTGGCATGAGACATGACAAGTCAGCGAGATCGTTAATCATTATGTCACCTGTCATAATTTTGAAAGGGGCCGGGCAGGGGTGTAAGAATTCCGTGTTTCACACCCATCTAAAACCTTATTTGCCTTTCGCTGCTGGAGGAGATTATGAGGTGAATCCAGACGCGGTACTGTCGCAACTGAGCGTGCCCGGTAATGCCGACCAATCAGCTAATCAATAGGAGTGATTAGTGTCACTTGGCAGGAGATTGAGTGGGATTAGGGTTCTAATCTTGCACGCATGCCGATACTCTAAGCGGACTTACTTCGCCGGTTTAGTCTGTATTCACCTCTATATTCACTGTATTCACCTCTATATTCACTGTATTCACCTCTATAGATGCCGGCAGATTGGATCAAGCTGTTCACTGGCACACTTCGTGCAACTCATAAACACTGCATTACATGACCATAGACCAAGAACTGCCTACATTATTATGACCAATGATTAATGTCACAAGGACTGTTGGTGGCCAATCATTCATAAACTTGATTACACTACTACCTTGTCTCGAGCTGAGACCATATACAGATATATACAGATATATACGGATTATATGGTCACTGCCCTGAGTAAAACCATACAGCTCTCAATACAGATATTTCAATAATAATAATGTGCAATTTATATTGTGCCAAATCCATGCCCGAAAGCATGCTCAAAGCTTTACATTATTACCCATTATTACTACAACTATTTAAACCTTCAAAGCTGAAAGCAGGCAGCTACCGGTAGTGAGAATGTGTACAGGTACTGCGGGTTCACAGCGAACCGCTCCCTAGGCAGGTATTATGTTAAGCGCCTGTGAACAGCCTAGCTGGAACTCGGCGCTATATAAATAGATTATTATTATTATTATTAACTGTAAAAAGAGCTATTGTTGAATTAAAAGCTCATGGATGACCAGAATTCCGGGAATCACAGAAGTATTACACTAAATCGACAGCTTCAAATGTCGCCCTTGAGAGAAGGCTATTCTAGAGAAACTTGTGAATTGTCAACTACCAACAGAAAGTTTGTCTTCTTGTTTTTCAAAGATACAGGCAGTAGTTTATGAGATTCTGAGTAATTTTAATAATTTCGCCCGATTTATGCGCTACTTAAAATGTGAAAATATATTATAAATATTCTAGTCATGCGTTTTAACTACACTGCACTTTCAATAACTAAAAGAAAAAAATTCTTTAACATAATTGTGTTTTTCTAAACAGGCATCAAATTTCTATTCCAAAATAACACTCTCGAACAATCCCCACCTTATCACTACATCAAAACAATTCTCAGATTTGCTTCTTTAAAAACTAGTCTATGGTTTAGTCTACTCTCAACCACAGGTCCTTATTTTTAATCCCCATTCCTGACGGCTCTCGTTACGACCTAAACACTTCGGACCAAAGTTGAGCGAGCGCCCGATACATCATCCTCGCTCTACCGCCTCCGACTGAATCTGAGCTAGCTCCTGTCGCAGTCACACTTGGCAGAACCTGCCTTCATACCGTACAGCGCTATTCGGCAGCAAATCAAAGGGAGACAACTGCATCGGGGAACGGAGACCAAACTGCCTCAGTCTCACCTTTTTATACCCCACACATCTCACATGGAGATGACAACAACCCTGAACAGCTGATAATACACTCATAATGAAATTGTCACCGACAAACAGGAATTAAATTATGACCGAATTCTACCGTAATAAATTCCCCTGAAAGATTTCCCGAGATACACATTTTTTTTCAACCTGTATAATGTCAGAATAATTGTAATGGGTATTTTTTTCCAAGCCATATAACAGTTTAAAATTTAAAAAAAATATAGCTTATTAGCATGATTTAATATAGATGGTTAGTGCACACCAGTGAATATTATGTTCCAGGTATTTAGCTACTAAGTGTAGCAATTTGTTGGGAACATTATAGCCTGTACGTAACTTAATTAACAACCTCAAATCGCAGGAATAATACGAAAAAAAATTGACACATAACTTGATAATAATTTTCCAAATTTGTGCTGCTTGTCAAATTGAAGGTTTACGGCACCCCTGTGACATATCCCTGTTGGATACAACTTAACAACAGTTACAATGATTCACTGTGATATCCTGGGAATACAATGACATTTAAAAGATTCTTACAGAGTCTTCTGATGAAGTCGCCGAACAGTTGAACAAATGCCTAGGCGGAACTAAGAAAACCTAACTAATTTTGTATTATACAGTGGAATTAACATTTCTAACCTGTCCAAGGCCAGAAAATCACATCTATGCTGTACCAATTTGGTGGTAAATTAAAATAATGTTGTGGTTATATAACCTGTATAAGCAGTGAGTGAGTGAGTGAATATGGAGTTTAACGTCGCTGCGGGAATCTTTCACCCTGTATAAGCAGCTTGGGTTGTATAGTCCCCAGGGAGTTTAGTAGGAAAATGAGAGCAGACCGATCCATTGACTGGGGTAATAATGTAGCATTATATAAGCATGCTTTTGAGTGTAGATTTGGTGCAATGTAAATGCACACATTATTATTATTATTATTATTATTATTATTATTATTATTATTACTGGTACAACAGTAAAGATCCAATTCACATTTGCATTAACACAAGATTAATGTTGAGCATTGATTTCATACATTATAAACATACACATTATTATTATTATTACTTAAACTTTTGTATTTATTATTATTATTATCATTATTATTATTATTATACAACTCTCTGCAAAATGGACTCGGGGAAAAAAAGAAGAAGCAAATTAAAATGTTCACTAGGCCATAGAACAAGTCGGCATAAGTGAAAGAACCTTTAAAACGCCACTAAACCACAATTATAAATACAATAATAATCAAATACCAGCTCTGCACATTACTTTTACCAAAGACCATTACATATCTTCATGTATAAACTGTTTGACACCGAAGCCACACTGCACGACAAGCAACCTCTACCAATCCAAACTGCACGACAAGCAACCTCTACCAATCCAAACACGACAAGCAACCTCTA
>JAUTBX010128980.1:9300-19949 GCA_032361465.1 Lepetodrilus tevnianus | reverse complement strand
CTACTACTACTTTACTACTACTACTACTACTTTACTACTACTACTACTACTAATAATAATAATAATATAAATGATAGTAATAATAATAATAATGATAATAATAATAATGATAATAATAATAATAATAATAATAATAATAATAGTAATAATTACTACTACTACTACTACTACTAATAATAATTAATAAATCAAAATAATAATAATAATAATAATAATAATGACTATCCACTAAGTGGTTGCTCAAACTGCTAACATATAATTGCACCACAATATTTCCTACATTATATTGTGATATGTGGAGATTACAGATATCTTTGCAAAGCTATATAATTTTATATAGAAGAATTGTGTCAAATACATAATTTAATAATTTATGTTAATATTTATATTATGCCAAATCTTGCTCTAAAGCATGCTCAAATTTAGCATGGGTGAAAAGCTACAAAAGAAAAGATTTACAAAGAGGCATATTTGGGTCTATCTTGATCGATTATTTGTCTGTTTTCAACAAATTCAATGTGAAAAACAATCTTGGTCATGGTCGTTTTAGTCTTCACAACTATTCGACACATGTGACGGGTGATGGACTGTTTATATTTATTGTTTCACAGTAGGAAATCGCGACGTTATAGTTTTACATGATCTTTAAAAACAATCATCTTGTACTGTCTTAATAATTTGAAGGCTGACCAAAGTTCAATGTCCCGTACAAGTGTCTAAAGTCTTAGAATCATTTTATGGAAACCGCCCTGATTTTTTTTCTCCCCGTAAAAGATCATAAACCAGAAAGAAATAATTGTAAGACATCTTCCATTGTGATCGCTCCATGATCTGGCGCTATCTGAATTTCTCCTGGTCGTAAATACTTTCACAGGTTGCGTTGTCTACATTGAGTTAGTTATGAATATGTGGGATGGTTTTACAATCAGGTGGTCCCTCGAGTGCGGATCTACCTTTTTATCCGCGTATGCGTGTGGCGCGATCCACGCTTTGATGAATATCATTCACAAAACATGGAAAAATAATTTCTCGAGCCAGGAAATTTTTTTTTTTTATGACAGAATTGTTCAGTTCAGCGCAGGAGATTTTTTTTCCCGAACAAATCATTTATCATTCTGCTTACTCTCCTTGTGTGTTCCAAAACTGTGGACATACTGAAATTTGTTAAAGATGGAAAAATGATTTCTGGGTGGTAAACGAAGTGAAGAAATGCCGAATAGATCGGATTTGCATGATGTATGATACATATCTACATTCCTGGGCTATTCTTATCCCGGTTGATGAATTTTCTCTCTGTCATGGTGTTGAGGTTGTTAAGCATTGCATCGGCATGGATACGACGGCATGGATACGACGGCATGGATACGACGGCATGGATACGACGTGAAGAGTTTTCCACGATGCCCCCATCCAGGTTTAGGTTCAGGTAGAAAATTGGTCAGAAAACATGTGCATCTCTTTGATGGTCACTTCAGACCGGATCTGTTTTTACCCCCCAGTCTCGTTAATTTAATCAATTTCAATTTGAAATGATAACAGTTTCCGCGAGTATTAACTTTGGAGACTAGATGGCGGGGACGTATGGCCTTTTTCAGGAAGTGATGTTAATTTCCAGAGATACTCCAATAATTTCATTACATCACAGGCTCGGAGATGATAACCCATATACCATTGGGCAAGTTGTGCCACTCGCGGATGATTAAAGTGCTTCTACGATAATCACAAGCCTAGATGCCCCTCTCCTGTTGCTAATTTTCTTTATTGACAGAATTGATGCTCTGGTAGACAGAATCATACTCGAGACCCGAATACCATCTTCCAATGTCCGGCACAGAAAAGGAAAGAATTTAAGATTTTCGTCATTAAGCGGGCTTATTGATCAAAGCGCGCGCTGTGTATGTTGGGGCTGTATCGTCTTTCGCACCTACGATTTGCTGGGGAAATACCAATAATTAGGTAGCAGAGTCTGACTGAGGGCGCATTAGAATCTGTGGCCAGAATAGGGATCCCGGCATAAAACATCATTAAAGGCTACATGGAGAAATCAAGGCTGCAATTTGATACTCGGACGCAGCAAGTGCTTCCCTCACTTATCAAAGTTAAGATGACATCGGAGACCAAGGGAGGGGTCATTGCGATGGACGACGTGGTCAGTCCGGATTCCTTCGCGATGCCGTTCGCTCTCGATCAGGATATTGGCAATTTTATTGCAGACAGATTGAGGATATTTAGTGGTATCAACATGAGTATAGAATTGCGCCCAAGACGTCCAGCTGTGATCTCCCATTCATTTGCCGTATAAAAATCAATCTTTAATATTGTCTCTCGCTGGCCTGCCATTCGCGAGTCCACGTTTTGTTCCCGATCCGGGGGTATATTGGATTGACATGACTTTTGTAGTCGTGTACTTACTAAATCAAATGCTGGTCAGCTTCCTTGACAATTTCCCCCCATTTTCGACACTGTTTTCCGAGCAATGAATACCGGCCTATCTGGTCATTACCTCCCTTGGAGACTTGGATGTCTTAACCTCTCGGTACTATTGGTTAATGGGTCCAATTTGTTTTTAGAAAATGGAATAATTTCGACGTTTCTTTAGAGGATAAGTCGGTAAGGTGGTATAGACATGTTTACGATCTCGGTTTTAAGGAATTGCGAATCTATGTGTCTTAATCCTGTACTACAATTGAATTTTGTATCAAATTTGTTTGAACGTTTCTATCAAAAATGAACATTAATTTACACAGTACAGCATCTGATTTTATTTTTAAAATCCATATTACATTTTGAGGAATTCTATCAACCCTAAATCAAATAAACACTGACTAGAATTTTCAAAGTACTTAAACAGTACTGTCAAATTGAGTTAATTATCCTATAAAAGCACAATTAACTTTTAAATCATGAAATTAATACCTTTTAGAATTAAATCTTAATATTTAACACTATATAAACAGTTACATACTAATATTCCGTTTACTGTCAACAACATTAACCAATAATTCAATGTATTTCATATTCCTCATACGTATGATAGCATGCATGTTTACGGACGTATCCAGTTGGACATGTAGTCTATTGCTAGTCTATTGGACATGTGTCATTAATTAAAAAAATAAAACAGATTTAAAAAATACTAACATCTGCAGGATCAATATCGCCTTCCACGTATCCACACATATCCACATATCCGCACATGACATTTTGTTAAACTACAAGAAACACGATGGCTATTGAGAGAGATGAAATATGCCTAATAAATCTGCGATATTAGCGAGCGTCGATGAATGGAAATTGCTGCTTCTGCGGGTGATACGTCAATCACGCGATATGTATTCCTCTCATGTGCCAATCATCGACTACTCGTCGCAGGAGAGGTCTGTGAAAGGCAGAAATACACGCCATAACTGGCGTATATTGCCGGCCGATCGCTCGCAGGAATTTTCTCTTCGTGGACATCGGCATTATCTCAGCGGCCAATCACAGATTTGATCTGCGAGGAATATGAATAACGTTATGATATGGATTTTGTCGATGTGCGTCGACTTGTTATGACTTTTCTATTAGGATGTTTGTGATATTTACGCCGGGAAGCTGCGAGACCCAGTCAATCATGTGTTGTCTCCATTTACATTCATGGCGGGGTTAAGAATGTGATATGACATGGATAGGGTTAATATACCTGTCATTGCCGATTCATATCAATCAATTAATATTGTCTCAGTTTTGATGTTGGATGATAACATATCGGTATTTAATAGCAGGTGCCATGATGGACTTGGCCTGGAGAACGTGTGTGTGTGTGCGTGCGTGCGTGCGTGCGTGTGTGTGTGTGTGTGTGTGTGTGTGTGTGTGTGCATGTGTGTGCGTGTGCGTGTGTGTGCGTGTGTGTGTGTGTGTGTGTGTGTGTGTGTGTGTATTGATTTATGGCAAAAATATGATATTTATATAATTATAGTTTTATTACCGTTTAGGAAATATGAGAATACACAGGATTAAATACTTTTATTATAAGCCACCCTTGGGATGTGATGTAACCCTATGGGTGGGCCTAGACCCTCTGTAATGCACAACTTGGAGGGTGGGGGGTGGGGGTGGGGTTTGTTCCCCCATTCCATTGCCTCGTTTAAAGGCCCAAAGCAAAAAAGTGTTAAACCAATCTAATGCAATGCAATAAATGAAGTAAATGGAATGTTAGTGGCTGAATTGGTGTCAGAAACATTTCCCATGCTGGGTTAAAGTGTTAATAAAAAAACCACAGTACAGTATAGGTAATCTATGGTTGTCTTTAATAGGGTTAAAGTTAAGAATCCATGGAACTTATGAATAGAAAATTAATTTGCACTATATTATTCTATTTCGATTTCTGTTATCATCCAGAGTTCATTGAGGTCAACTAATATATATATAAAAAAAATCTTTTAACCAATACGGTACATTATTCAGACTTTATGAATTCATTAACCAATAACTATTCTATTTGTAATCATCTCACCTGTCAATCATCGCGAATATCAGCGACATCGTCGGGTTGTAATATTGACAATAATGAGCAGCTTACAGGATATGACAATAACTATGTTATGCTAGATACAGATATTACATTATTGTAATCCGTTTACCTGTCAATCATCGTTCACCTGTCAATCATCGCGACATAATGTGACAATTATTATCCAAATGCATAACTTGATAGGATTATACTGGTTGATTTCTTGCAAATTAATTTATCTTGTTTTTGCAGGCAAGGGTTATTTAGGGGATTCAGATAATGATAGTATTGTGGATTAAAATCCAGGTGAATCTAGAGGGGATAAAAAGGGGGGAAACTATTCTTGATTTTCATCAATGTTTTGCTGAAAATATCTGGAAATTGTTTTTGGACTGAAATGGTGTTAATCTTTTTCTTTGGTGTTAATTATTATTATAGTAGATGTAGATATGAGAGGTGACATGCCAACACAAAACCTGTAATCAACATATAAATTAATTTCCCTGTTGTTAACGACAAAAAAAAATCCGTAATAATTCTGCATCGGCCCTCATCATCACTGCAGATGAAATTCATCATCTCTATTGTTGCACACCTGAGATATATGATCAATATAGGTGAATTATTTAATCATAATCCAATCATGCTTGATTGATGTATGTTATGACACGAACATTGTCACGGAAATGCTAGAGTTAGCGACACACACGTGTCACCTGCCTCCGTAGTTGTCATCAAACACGTATTTGTTGTAACAACGATTGGATATATTGATCACCTTTTAGAATATGATGTTGTTATTCTATGATATTCCTTAATTATCGGGCTTCGTACGCACTGAAACGAATATTGATGGGATTGCAGATACTATGCTTCATATTGAATTATCGTATAAATAATACGAAGAAAATTATGGCGGCATTAACGACTACTATGATTTATCAGTCGGGTGAATTATACCCAGAATTTATATTGCTAGTCATGTGAAACATGGCATGCAGTCAAAACAATATTGATCCTTGCACCGAATTATCAGATTGTCAACGAAACATTTGTCAATCAATTTGGGAAGATTATTTCAATATTATTTTTATTATATTCAATAATGCCGTGACATGCATGAGTAATATATTGATAATTTTCTCATCTGCTGTGTATGGGATCCCTTTTTTTTGTATTGTGATTGAAGATTGAAGCTATTTCTGAAGCAATTTACAGTTAATTGTATTTGTGGTCCTAATTGGAAAAAATAATACGAAGATTAAAAATATTGATATTGTGAATTGATGATTGAAAAGTAATGTATCTTGACAATTATGAAAACAGCTATATTTGTTTATGATGGTACTTTAAGTGTGAACTCGCTCCCTGCACTGGATAGTCACAAGCACTGTTCTATAGGGCAGCTATGGTTGGCTTCAGCATGTAGGAGGTTAAATAAACATGAAGCCTTTTGAGCATCATAGTCGAAAAAAAATGTAAAATTATGGTAAAAGCATGAAATTTGGACAAAAGGTAGAACTCACGATTTTGAGATTTTTTTTATATAGTGCCAAGCTGAAATTTGGCTACATGGTCAGTCTCAAATGATGCGCTAGCTGTCAGTCCCATGGGAATGCAGTTATCATCTTTGGTTTGTCAGTACCAGCAGGTTTACTGTAACATTCAGTGCTACAGATGTTGCAAGTTTCCTCCTGCCCTAAACTGACAAGTTGTGATGTAAGTGAAAGAATCTTGAAAGCGACTAAACCCCAATTAAAAACGAAATAACAAAAATAATTTGTATCTCAATGACTCATTCTATTAACGCTACAGCTTAATCCACCTGTTTCTCTTATATTTTGTTTTCTTCGTTATGTCAACGTAATAGTTCAACCCTGAGCCAAAGGATTCAATTTGCCCTGAAGAAAACAATAATAACCTGTTTATATCTATATGCACATTAACGTTTTTTTCCTAATGGTGTGTTTATTTAACTTTTAAGTGCATTTTTATCGTCCTGTCGTTATTTCACAATCGTAGTAAAGATATTATTGAGGTGCATTTCAATTAACGTTGTCTGAATATTTGTCACTAATATCCGAACAGAACAGGAAGCTGGAACATCTGCTTTTCTTTGTTTGAAGAGTTACAAGCTTTTATCTTTAACATCTTTCTCCATTCTGTTTCTTATGCAAGGCTATTTTATCTCAGAATGGTGAAAATGAAGTTTATGCACCTGCTAAATATTTGCAAAAATTTGTGGCTTTGTTTTGCCAGTGGAAGCGGCTGGAATCAGAGAATCCCATTGGGTAATCCAAACCATGAGATAATCTGTACCTCCTGTTTGATCTTTTAATATATACCAGTGTTATTTTCACTTTCCTCGGGGCAAAATTTCCCCGTTGTGATAAAAAATAAATAGTCCTAATTTGTCAAGGGGGGCCTTCGCAAGCTTTGATAATCTACAGATGGCAAAAAGACTCCCCATTTTAACCGGAACCTCTCTAGCATTTAACAGAAATGTTGCAAGTTGATATTATTACACGCAAAAAGATAAAAGCTTTCTAAAGGCCATATAATTTCCAGGGTGTTTGGAAATGAAAAATGTGTTTAGAATTATTGTAGCCAAGAACAGGTTTGCATTACGTAACGAAACGGCTTTCTAGGAAACTCGGTCTTTTGATAAACTTTCGCCTTTCTTGCAACCGAGTGAAGTATACCCATTCTTTTGCATATTGTTTCACATATATTTGTCTTTGAAAAATGTTTTAATGACTAGCAGTGTGCCTGGTTTTCTTCAGTGCATTACGCGTAAACATTTGATATTTATATTTTGACATCTGGCACAGACACTCTCTATACTGACATTCCATACAAATGCGAGAGAAATATAAACTAAAATGTAACTTCAGTGCGTTGCACCAGAAATCTCTCTCCCAGTCAAATATTAAAGCTTTCAAGTTGACTTAGAAAAGTATTTTTTTAACAAACATCAAATTCGATACTTCACAACTCTTGTACAATGATTTTTTTTTTATATATATCATTTTTTAATTCACATATACTGTACTGTACGATCAACTTGACGTGATTTGTGTTTGTGTGTAGTCAGCTATGCTTCTATAGAAACTGTTAAATTCAAAATGTCACACTTCATGTAAAGTTGTATTAAAGATTCTATGACTTATACCGTTAAAGTACTCGGATGCCGGTGTCCTCATACCTTAACTATAATAGTTCAGGTCCAAACTATACTTTAATACACTATACATACAGGGGTAGACCGTACTGTATCTCTTAGTTATTAACTTAATTGTCATATAATCATCCTAATTGAATAATTATTGAATTTTATCATTGTTATTATTATTTTTTGTTATTATTATTATTATTATTATTATTATTATTATTACTATTATTATTTATTATTTTTTAAATTATTATTATTATTAGTATTATAATAATAAAATAATATAATGATTTCATTACTAAATGATAAAACAGAAAAATAAATATTTAGGTAAACAAACTCCCGAACATCCAAATACTGTAGCCATTAAACATCTTTATCAATGGAGGATTCTGTTACAAACAATTTGTCTAAATGCTCGTAATTACTGTCGGGTACACTACAGAGGTGGCTGAGTCTGAGAAATGGAGTTGTCTCCCTTACTTAAGTTTGCGGTCCTAAAAGAGGTGAAATTTACTTTAAATTGATTTTTCTTTCCCCAGTCTGGCTTGTTTACAATTAATGAAAATCATCGGAGTTGGATCAATATAGTTTGTGAAATTGGCATCTGTTAATGGTGAAACAAAGTCCGCGGCCTAGAAAATGTCAGCGCTGATTGTATATTACTTATTAGTTGTAATTAATTTACATTGGGATTTCCGATCACGTGTAGCTTAAATTTCTCAAACTTATTGAGTCCTGATTATGCATAGCACTGGCAAACACTTTCAAATACACTTTGACACATTCATAGGATGGGTCCAAATAAAAAAATATCCAAACATATCCTTTTACAGTAATGAAAATATTAATGTTACATGATGGAAATGATCAAAATTACATGAATACAAAACTAATGTGGTGTTATTGTTGAGATACTAGTAGTATGGCAATTTGCAAACCTTGTGAATGATGATATAACTATTAACTAATTGTACATTGGTATTTTTATATAAAGGGAAGAATTAATCAATATTAATATTAGAATTAATTACTCCCTTTTCATAAATACATCACATAAAAAAATACATTTTAAATATTTTGCTGTTGCACAATTAAGATGCAACACGACTGGAGACCTTTCTCATTACTAACTTTTCATAATTCATTTCTTTATATAATATTATTAATTATGAAATTAATAATCAATAATTCAACTAATATTTGACAATTAGCAATAACAAAATATTTAGCAAGAAATGCTTTCAAGATTTAAAAAAATAATTACGATCAGTATCTAATGCATATTTTTTTAATTCATAAATATCTTTAATTCATACCTTCATTGAATTAAAATTTTAAAGTCAATATTTTGATGGTTTAAACAAAATAGCAATGTTTTTGCCCATCCCTTTTGCACTGAGAACTAACTATGCACTAACTGATCCCTTTGACAAGTGCGCAGTGTGTTAGGTATATCTATAGCCGAGTGCGTATGAATGATACATATAAATGATTCTGTGCCATGGCCTGCAGACTAACTGAAACACATTTTCCTGACCACACTTGACAAAAGGCATCAATAATTTCAAGCACGTGTCTACCCAAATGCTTATTATTGATTAATTACAATCAGTTTGGTAATTACAGTCACAAAATGTGCCGCGATCATGAGCTTATATAGATCTAATGTTGACCGGCATGATCTTTCCGAGTCGCCTCGTTCCGGAGTCGGTCTGCGATGTGACTGATGCGGGATCTTCCGAGGGTAATAAAAATGGTACCGCTTTTATGTCAGTTGTTAATCCATCGAGAAAAAAATAAAATAAAAAGTGTTGGGACTCGGGAGTATGATGATGCATGTGTAATAGGCAACGAGAGATTTGAATTAAGTTTCGAGACGTTTCATATTTACCGTGACCCCGAGTGGCCCCATAGTGACCTGTGTGGCCCGGGATTTTCCGCTTGTTCCACAACAACGAGGTGCGAGGTGTATCTCGAGGTATATCTCTTATTGATCTGCTTGCTACATTTAGTCTATGAATTCACAAAATACCATCAAATACACTACAAAGCCTGTCCCTTCCTTTATAGGCCTCTCAGAGTTTCTTACCATCAATATTATTTTGTTTTGTGACATATTATGATTATATTTGATAAATGTTTTTGATACAAGTTTTTGAGCCTAATAATACAGTGTTTTCTTTCTATTATATACGTGTATATAAGAAAACAAAATGTCTTAATATTTTCAAATTTGATAAATTTACGAAATTTAGATATTTTAAATATTTTGAATATTAATATTTAGAAAATACTATGTAGATATGAATTATTATTATTATTATTATTATTATTATTATTATTATTATTATTATTATGATGATGATTATTACAATGGTTATTATTATTAGTTATTATTATTACTTATTATTAAATAATAATAATATAATAAATATGCGTTTATAAGTACATGTATGTATAGGAAGAATATGAATTATAATATAATAATAATAATGGCTACTCTGCACCAAATCCACTCCCTAAGGCATGGTCAAAGTGCCACATTATAATGCTATGTACATTTGTCATATAAGTATTATTAGAATACATGTACTTATAGCATAGCATAGGTTTGTCATAAGAGCGATATCATTGTTCCCTTGTCATACTCGTATTCATTTGTCATGAAAATATATGAATTTCTTTTATTTTCTGAAGTATACAATATGAGTCATTATACATGATTTACTCTTAATCTTAAATGCCAACTTTATGACATTGCTATACCAAGTAAAATAATTAAGGTTTAGCAAGGATAAAATAGTAATAAGATTGTGATATGATATTGAACTGTGTTATTATACTAATATCCCTAGATGTAATTGTGTTCAATATTCATTGCAGTCAAAAGTTTAGATAGGATAACATAGTAATAAGATTGTGATATGATATTGAACTGTGTTATTATACTAATATCCCTAGATGTAATTGTGTTCAATATTC
>JAUTBX010128969.1:0-10144 GCA_032361465.1 Lepetodrilus tevnianus | reverse complement strand
TGAAACAGTCACAGTTATCCAGCAACAGCACGTGCTTCACGGCGTGTTCATGCACTGTGCATGGAACAGGGTCCGTGGTGTCTCACGACACGCACGTGCAATTTGTGCTGTATTTTAAGTCAGATAACATCCTCGTAACAGACGATTCGTGAATAGCAATGTCCGAGCCCCGCTAGTGACTGTGACATGTGTCAATGTTGGGATACATGTTGCGATACATGTTTTTGCCCCGTCTACACTATCAACATTTAGGAAACATTTGGGACACACAATGTCGGGTTACAAATGTTGTGGAAATGTTGTGGAAATGTTGATAGTGTAGACAGGCCTTTAGTATCATCAAACATAATTCTACAGGTTCTCACCCTACCATAAACAACTTGCCGCAAGAATACGCAATTTGTTGCCATGGTAGCCATTTAAACTTGTTATCAGACAGCTCCAAACAGCATACATGAAATACCCCATTGTTAATGTTATACTACGAATGAATACATTAACCTGTTAATTGTATTCATTGGAGATGTCCGATTGCACAGTTTCATAAATTATTAATGAATGACCTTTAAAATTGTGATAATATACATGATAATTGATATAAAAGAGCAATTAAATACTGTACCGTATACACTTAACCTAGATATAACTATGCAATGAACCAGTTACGTTTTCATTGTTATTTTTTTAGATAGAAATTATAGAAAATGTGTGCAAATTCTGACGTTTCCGTGGAAATTGATGTTTCCATGGTTTCCAGAGCGTCCACTACTGTGTAGGTGTGGAGATCTTGTGGAGATCGTGACCAGATCAATTGACCCCATAGATAGCATGACAGCTGAAGGTATGACAGTATGACATGTGTCAATTACCCTGACCAACGAAGGTATCCAATGTAACACTAATAACACTAACAGCTGGAAATAGCTATCGGTCATAAATGGTACAATATTATATATAGGTTGATCAAATTGTCTTATATTTCTTGCTAAACGCTTATTGTGGAAACTTTAAATTGAGAAAGGATGAACATCATATAATAAACTGGATATAAAACTGACATCCAAACTGATCTACGATTAGTGGATACTGTCCGTGCGGACATTGGGATGTTACCATAACCTGGATACTTTGGCTGTACATGGGTGTGTCTATATCGTGACCAGTACCGACCTGTGAACTACAACTAGGTAGATGTATCGTAGTAATGGAAGAGTTGAAGACCGGTCCAGAACAGGCTGTCCCACAATCTTTACACCCACTTAGGATACCTACTACCGTACCACGACATAAACAACATCTTACGGAAATATTTCAAACTTCTCACATAGCCTCATAGGGCACTACCCAGTGTCGTACTAACATAGTTTCTGATGTAATCGCCTGTGAGATCAGAGTCACAATGTAATAGTGCATGGCATTGTTACATTTACAACTCAAAATGGACACACACAAAAATCGCCACAACAACGCACGAATGCTCATTTACTAAATATTTCAAGAGTGCTTACACACCGAGACCAATATGCTAACCTGGGATTGGGGAGATTGGGCATCAGGGCTTGAGTTTGAGATTTACCCCATCAACTCAGTGCGGTAACTTGATGATGTACCGTGACCTATTAAATTAATTAATTGTATATCTACCAATTTGTATTAGAAAGCATTTGTAAAGTTTATCTCTTTTAGTTGTTGTAAAACAAGTGAAGTGAGCGAGTTATTATTTCATGTCACAGCAGAAATGGTTGACCCGTATGCAACTATCGTATAATTTGTGACAGAATCTAGAAAGTGACTAAATTGTTTTTAAATAAAAAAAAGTGTAAACAGTAAAGAAGCAATTCACCCTTCAACAATGAAACATTACCACAGAAAGATTTGCTCATTTAGTTAAATTCACCGATATATCGCCATTTAAATATAGATTTTTCACAGCTGCTCATTAATGTTCACAGATTCAGCTTAAACACCCGTGTATACACACCGCTTGATGCCTATTAAAAAAATAATATCACTATACTACATGCCTGGCTAAACACTGTTTATTGTATGACCTAAATAACACAGCCACTGAAATCTATTCATAAAAATCACTTTCAATGAAGCAGAAATCTCCTATCTTATGTATAACCTGTGCAGAGGGATACTTAGTCGCTACCAGTGAACCCAGGTGTGCATCGGGTCGTGACCATGATCAAAGGGAGGTCATTATTCTTGTCAACTGCAGCCTCATAAAAAGTCTATAACTGAACAAATTGCTACCCAACACGTATTATTATTAGGAAGCAACACATGCATACAATACTTACTTGTTTTCCTAAAATATCACTTTCATGTCAACGTGATAAGTGGGGAGTATGATATTCTAACCATTTAGTAGTGTCCCCACTTCACAATGTTTATAGTATATATAGTGGAATTCCAATGATCGATTATAATTTAGAATCGATTGCCTACCTTTTAGCGATGCGACAATCGATTACAAGTCGTAACAATCGATTACAAGTCGTAACAATCGATTGTCATGAACAATATTCTAAAATGAGTTTGCGAAATTTTCTTTTTAGGAACTTTCGGATTATCAAAAGATAATGTTTTTGTAAAGCTGGGTTCACACATTTTATTAAAATAGTTTTTACCTAATAAATGTTGATGCTCAAGACGATATTTAGTGCATAGTCAACATAAACTGAATGTTGAGAGAAACCAGCTGATCAAAAATGACGGCTCTGATGTCAGGTTATTGACAAAGTCAGGGATTTCTCAGCATTGCTGAAGGCAGATGCACCTGATACATTAATTGCATGCCCATAGGTTGGAAGCACTTTAGCTTACCAAAGTGTTAACACAATACAAATGAAAATTGTAGTTATTGTTCAACATTGTTCAGTTTTCGATCATAGCATGATGATAGCAGTTCCCGGGCAGCGATAGAAATTAACTTTAAAACTTACCGTTCCCGAACAGTGATACAAACAACAAATGTTATGAATTTCTTCTAGTACTACCGTGTCCTTAGGATACCTTTAGCATTGGGAGAAATGGCACAGGCCCGAGGACCGTTATTAATTTTGATCCCTGTAGCACACTTCATTATTTGATTATGTTTTATAGAATGAATGGAATGCTTTCTTTCAAGTAAAAGCTAACGCAAAGAAAATTGAATTTAGAAGGACATTATTAACAGTATAACTATTAAAGAATTTATAAGAAAGACATTCTTATTTTCAGTTTGGCAAGACAGATCTATGCAGTGGTTATTGGCCATAGGGTTTAGGTTAATTCTATTCCAGGGAATTTGTGCTTTCAAACTCTGTTCATGCTTTAGGGGGAAACTCTTGCTATATCAAACATTACTGGATAAATAAGCAGCGAATAAAACATTAAGTAATTACTATTTAATTAATGCCAGACCTTACAGATTATGCAACCAATGATTGATAAGTTGGGTCCATCTGATAGGTAACCAATGATTCAGAAATTTCAAACAATTCCCAACAAAGCCATAATGGTAATTTGAAGAAAATAAAAAATAAATAAATGGCATTTTTCTGTTTCTTAAAATGTTAAACAACCATAAATGTACTTCTAATTAGTCGTATGGAATCTACATGAAGATCTGATCACAGAGCACAATCAGCGATCTAGGTTTCGATAGATCGCTATCAGATAACAAGGCCATGATTAAGTGGCCTATTATTAGCCAGGCTCTGAAAGTAGTTCTCATATTTATAAAGTTGTTGTTCATTGGCTGACCACTGTACACAAGAGCTGATCGGGCTGGCAGCTTGCCAAGGAAGCATGTTATTTGACTGGACACTGGTCAGCTGACATTGGAAGGAGGGGAGTGAGTCATCGGCCTGGAATGATGACCACATAGCCTGTAATGATGACCGCTGATATCTAGTATCAGTGCAGGTTGTGGCACTACATCTGTCAGTCTGCTACCGATTCTGTCATCATGTCCGGCAACTAGCACACAACACTGTCTAGTACTAGAGCTAGGATTATAAGATACAAACTTTGATACTCTTTCTTTTTTTTATTCCAACAAATATTCCAAAAATTAAAGCAACAGTGACAAACTGCCGAAAGTGGTATTTCAGTACCGATCAATCTGATCTTTGTAGATGGTGGCCTATAACATATGGCACACGACCAATACGAAGCTCGAAAATCGTGACGTATAGGTAGTGTATCTATATACAGGATCAAGGTCAACAGGTCGATTGACACGAAGTCGGACACGTTGAGTGAATGTCAAACCTCAATTGACTTGTGCCACATATCCTAGTATAGAGTTGCTCACACCAATGTGTCAAAGTGGATAACACGTTATTATTGTTCGTCCCAGATACTGCCAATGTACCATCTGCATACATTCGAGAGTACGGCTTTAAGAGTGGTCAAGACTAAGAAATTGATTGACCAATGAGAGCAAGTGGTTTGTGACTGAATGTCATCGCAGAAATCTTTAACGTGACAATATTGACCAATGTTGTGCAATTTAAATCAGATCTGAAGTTGGCATGAATGTTGGTGACAGTGTGGCATGAATGTTGGTGACAGTGTGGCATGAATGTTGGTGACAGTGTGGCATGAATGGTGGTGACATTGTGGCATGAATGGTGGCGACGGTGTGGCACTATTGTGGAACATGCTCACAATTACATAATCCACTTTTACCTATAGCCAGACCTAATAATACTGTACTTTAGCATATTTATAAAAACCCATAATTTATTAATATGTTTGTTGGGAGTTGAATGAAGGTTCAAGGTACAGAAATTCAAAAAGATGTTGGTAATTCATTTTTTAATTGGGGTTTAGAATCGCTTTTCAAGGTTGACTTATGATCACTGCTTGTCACAGGTCAGGAAGAAACCTGCAACATCCATAGCACTGAATGTTGCAGAAAACCTGTGAGCTCCGGTTGTCACTGAAAGACCAAGGATGACAACTGTATTGGCACTCTACAGTCTGCATGTCTTACCAAATACCACGTAAGGAGCTGTTGGTATATTCTAGACCATTGATCGAATGAATGAATTATTGTTTTACGTCAAAGCGGGAATCTTTGACCCATAGATGACGACCCGTTGATCGAGGGTGGCATCATACTGGAGGATGGATAACTGTGACATGACCGATAGGGTCAATGGTACTCTGAATGGATGTTTTTAAAATACAGCTACAAGATGTTGACAGGGAGGAATGTATAGAAATGTGAGATTCCAAATAAACATGTAATTTTAAGCAAGTCTGAGTCTTTCTCACTAAAGAGTAAAAGACTAAATAATGACAAATTTGTCATTGTAAGTTACACAAATGTTTATTGGTTTTGTTTTGTTTTTAAATTGGGGTTTAGATTGGCTTTCAAGATTATTTCACCGACGACTTGTCAGTTTATGGTAAGAGAAAACCTGCAACACCTGTAGAACTGTAGCATTGAATGTTGCAGTTAGAACAAGGATCAATAACTATTATTTTTTATTAATTATGAGTGAGTGTGTGTGTGTGGGTGCTTAGATCTTCCTATGACGCATATACTTACTTGCAACTTTAACCCGTACTTGGTTTCCAATAACACGCCCTTTGTTGTTGCTGACGAGACACGTGTAAACCCCTTCATCTGTCTTGCGCTTTCGTTTCCGGATCCTTTTAAAATATATAGACCCATTCGACAGTAGTCTGATTTTGCGATTGACTTCATCAAATTTTATGAGTTTGTCATTTTTGAGCCACTCATACGTGAGTGGCCCGAAGTCTCTAACTGCCGTCACAGAGCAGTTTATCAGTAGCTGTGCATTCTTCTGTGCAACAATGACCCCCAGTGTCTGTGATACCCGTATCCCTGGTTCTATGAAGTCAGCCTCCTCACCTCCATTGGCTGAAAACAAGGCAATAACATCTTGTTTACATTGCATACATTAATTAATAATATTCACTGGCCTAGCATATTGATTAAAACAAATACATACAACAATGAGTGAAAGGATGGGCCATATTGTTGTGAAAGACGTGTGGAGATTCATATAAAATATGTGTCTTTAGATTGGGCAACATGTATGGTAAAATACTTCACAAGCAATTCGTATTTACAAATATGGCATTTAAATTGTGCCATTTTCAATTGTTATGATCTTATGGATTAATAATTGATTGTTTCTCATACAATTTGTAGTATAATATGGTGTCCAAAATAAGAAATTTCCTGGTTGAATATCATATAATATTACATTGTTATAATATAAAATAACACTATAAATATGTTAACACATTTATAATACATTGTTATAACATAAAATAACACTACAAATATGTTAACAAAATAATAATAATAGATACATCATTAGTTATGGGTTCATAACCATGATAACTAACAGATACAATAATAACCACTGATGTGATACAAAGTTAGAAACATCTAATACATAGTTATAAAGGAGGCAATGTTTACATTTAACAGTACACGCCGGTGAATACAAACACTTATCACCTAATCAGAGCATTTTGTAAGCACAATGATAACATTCCTTCAGGTCAGTATGAGCACTGTTGAGGTAGTGGAGGTGTACTTGGCTGATAATACACCTCCACAACCAGTCCACCTGGCATAGTACAGGTCAAGTTAAAATGTTCACGCATTTTCAGCAAGTTATGATTACTAGGTCAATAAAAAAAAAAGTATAAATGCATTTTAGCAAGATTATTATTTTAAATGTTCGTTGCTAAAAATTACAGAAATACCTTCAATGTTTTTTTTAATATATCAAATGATCATTCTTTATGTTTACTATAAATAGTGTCTGTTTCCGTGTTAACTGTGTTACAGAAACAACAGTATTTATAAATAAACACAAGAACTGAAACAATAATAGGAAATGAATGCAGAAATGCCTAGCTAGTGCTGTCAAATGTAAAAGTGCAGAACTTCCAACAGGCAGCATGTTGTTCAATGTGGTTCATTATTGTTATGTGGTGCACTGGGGTGGTGGGTTACGGGCACCCCCGGGGGCGGCTCTTCTGCTAACCGTCCTTAGTCCCTGTGACCTAAACTGCCCAGGCAGCCATTCACTTGAGGCCCTCCCGTGACCTTGCGCGATACTGTGGACCACGTCAAACGGGACCAAAAAAAAATCAAAACAAACGTATCTGTCAGCAACACGCTGCCTACTGCTAGTGAATGCTATAAAACACGGGTAGTGTGTGAGAGTTTGGTCATTGTTTAGCATTTTTGTGTAGCCGGGGTGGTATATGGGTTCATATCGCCTGGGGAATATGTGGTCAGTAACCCCCTTCGTGGACAGAGCGAACCCAGCGAGTGGCTCGCTTGGCGAATCAAGACATCACATTGTAGCATTGTTCGGCGAGAACTGACAAAATGCGCCTGTAACAAGGCCGGGGATATCGTCGTTTGTGTGTATCGGGGTATGTAGGACCTGGAAATTAGGGGAAATTATGGTAAATGGGGACACTGACAGCTAGGAACGGGCATATCTAGAAGGTAGCGAGCAACACAATCGCCGGCCATGTTGTTTTTCTGATCGAGGTCACGGGTGAAGTTGAAGAGAGGAAAAAAGCATTGACCTACCTCTAATCACGGTGAGCAAAATTGCCACCGCGACGGGGAGAGAGCCGCTCAGGACGGAGGGTAACGCCATTGAGGGCCGACCATTGGGAAAATCCGCGCACAATATCCCACTACAAATTTGGCCCTCTACTCCGTTGTGGGCATGAATTTGCGGCTATTCAACCGTAGCACAACCTTCTAATCTTTTAGCCTTGCGCCAGCTGTTCTATCCATTTCACTTCCTCCCTCAGCGAACAACACGATATGTTATTGTAGAATGCGAAAAAATCGATACAGATGTCCTGGCATTGTCATATTAATCAGGAAATGAATATTGCGTATATATTTATCTCATCCAAATGTAAATTCATCGTTGAGATACAATTTTATGTCTTTTTGTTATTCTTCTTATACAGGGGCGGACCAATGCATGATATAATAGCATTGGTGAGTTGAGGTCAACATCGCCAGCAGTTTTCTTTCCCGCGAAAATGCCACAACAACAAAAAAATGTCAAATATGTGCTGGAAATTACGGCTTTGATCCGAGAGCTCGTGATCTGCACGTGCAACGACACTACCCGGAGAATGAATACTGCAAAATGAAAACACTAAACCCTCGAGGTTCCACAAGCGAAGTAGAAATAGTCAGTCGCCGCAGATCAGTAGAACATAGCGTTATATTGAGGACATGACGAAATGCAGCGAAGAAGCGTGCTTTAACTCGGTAACGGGATTTGGAGAATAGAGAGAAAAACAAACCAAAGACATGAATGGGTTACGTGTTATAAATAAGTGAATGTTATGATGTTATACGCTAGCTCTGATCTGAATGAAAGCAGTTGTAGATACTAGAGTAGATAGTATCGTATATGGTATATTTAGATTGTTACTTGATCATGCTGATTTATGTTTACAATTTAACATATGTATCCATAAATTACCATCACGTATTTGTGTAGGAAATGGTGAATTCATAGTACTTTACTACAGTTGGTTCCTATATATTAATAAAAACAATATATTGTAATTTATTATATTCAACCAATCGTATAGTTCTATGCTAATCATTCCTATATTTAATTATATTTGTGTTTTTTTACCGTTGCTTTTAATTTTGTCAAATATGAAATGCATTACTAGTAGGCCTACTTTCTTTATTGAGAGCTTTTAAAAATGCGAAGTGAAGAATTTATTTTTACAGATATTTAACATACATGGAGCTCAATAATACGTTCGTAGATTGAAGTTTACATTAGTAATACAAACTCAATAAAAAGAAAAGGTTATTGTATACATTATTTTTAATAATATCATTTTAAGGCGAATTAAATAGATAAATGTATATACTGTTCGGTTCCGTAACTTGTCTTCATGTAATTCCTGAAGATTTAGTTTGGATGACAGTCTTTGTCTTAGGAAAGGGGACGTAACTATTTTATTGAAGTGCTCGTAAAATATCTCACTTATGCATTGGACTGCTCTACGTTGTGACACAATACAAGGTACAACATATATGTTGGACTATAACAATAGTATTGCATTTGTTACTGTGGCTGTTATCTCCAAACACCAGACGGGAAATGCATGCTTAGATTCAGTCAGTTACAGAGGCACAAATTTAGATTTCCCCGCTATTATAGTAGCACCGTATACTATTCAATGGTACCGATTCTTGATAGCCAAAAAAACTATCGGTTTAGGATGTCCATTGTACATCACATCATTAGATTTTATTTTTTCGAAGCTTAAACTGATTTCATAATAACGTTACATTACAGCCCTTTATATGGACCAAATGTCGTGTTTACTTTTCATTCCAACGTAATAACGTCGAAATCTACGTCGGTTTGCTATCTGGGTGAATGCGTAAACGACCCGGGTGTAAATGTTGTTTTTCTGTTTCTTTGTTTGTTTGTTTGTTTTTGTTTGATTGTTATTTTCAGCATTATTTTCACTCATATCACGACTTGTCAGTTTACAGCGGGACAAAGCCTGCAGTACCTGTAAGCCTACCTGCAAACACCGGCTGGTACTGACAAACACCAATAACTGGATTCACTGCACAGCGCTGGCATGGTATATGCTAATATACCCGGTATACACATAATAAAGTAATAATGATATACACCTGTTCGCGAGTCCTTGTTTGCTTCAGATGCATTATCATAATTAAATGACGGTAGTGTGTCACCTTATTAAATTCTATATACAGTTATATAGACCTTTACATTTCACTTAACAACGAGAGTTATCTACGAAATAGGGGTGTCAATGCATTTCATGCCACTTGTTGGAAAAATGTTGGAAACATGTTTGTGTAGAGGCCCTACACAGTGTCTAATATCTGGGTGAATGCGTAAACGACCCGGGTGTAAATGTTGTTTTTCTGTTTGTTTGTTTGTTTGTTTGTTTTTGTTTGATTGTTATTTTCAGCATTATTTTCACTCATATCACGACTTGTCAGTTTACAGCGGGACAAAGCCTGCAGTACCTGTATAGTCAGGGAGCCCGAGGGGGTTATCCTAGCTAATCGAGTAACCAATGGTGAAGTATATAGCAATGTCATACATGA
>JAUTBX010128958.1:0-10145 GCA_032361465.1 Lepetodrilus tevnianus | reverse complement strand
AAGGTTATAGAACCGCTTAGCAACAATGTCGTGTTACAATACATGCGTTCCCTTAAATCTTTCTTTCAGTATATTAATGCTACTTTTCTTAGAATTCTATTATCTATATCAGTTGTGGGTATTATACTGATACTGACAGGACACTATGACTAAGGCGAGTTATGTAGAAAAAACACACCACATTTCAGCTTTCAGTTATCACCTGGAATAGTGACTTTTCGAGAAATGTAAATTGCTGAAAATCAAACTTGCAGTGACTTTAGTTTGTTTGGAGAAATCGTATGCTATGCTCCACTCTTGTGTAATTCTGTGTCAGCTAGCCATATGATCAAGCACTTTAGTTATTTTTACTTGAACGTGAAATACTGCCTGTGATACTTGACTATATATTACTTGAATGCGTCTACTCCTCGTGTTACTTAAAAGTGTTAGTTCCATGTCTTACCTGGCTACGTTACCTGAGTATGTTACCTGGGTTGTATTACTTGAATGTCTTAGCTCAATGTGCTATCTGACTGTGTTACTTGCACGTGTTACCTGGCTGTGTTACATGAACGTGTTACCTGGCTGTGTTATTTGAATGGCTGTGCTACTTGAATGTGTCACCTGGTTGTGTTACTTGCACGTGTTACCTGGCTGTGTTACCTGGCTGTGTCACTTGAATGTGTTACCTGGTTGTGTTGCTTGCATGTGCTACCTAGTTGTGTTACTTGAATGTGTTACCTGGCTGTGTTACTTGAATGTGTTACCTGGCTGTGTTACTTGAATGTGTTACCCGGTTGTGTTACTTGCATGTTTTACATGGCTGTGTTACATGAATGTGTTACCTGGCTGTGTCACTTGAATGGCTGTGCTACTTGAATGTGTTATCTGACTGTGTTACTTGAATGTGCTACCTGGTTGTGTTACTTGCATGTGTTACCTGGTTGTGTTAATTGAATGGATGTGCTACTTGAATGTGTTATCTGGCTGTGCTACTTGCATGTGTTAACTAGCTAGGTTACTTGAATGTGTTACCTGGTTGTGTTACTTGAATGTGTTACTTGAATGTGTTAGCTAAATGTGCTATCTGACTGTTTTACTTGGCTGTATTATATGAACGTCTTACATGGCTATGTTACTTGAATGTGTTACCTGGTTGTGTTACTTGAATGTGTTAGCTAAATGTGTTATCTGGCTATGTTACTTGAGGTTGAATGCGTTACCTGGCTGTGTTACGTAAAAGTGTTACCTGGCTGTGTTACTTGAATGCATTACCAGAATGTATTACCTGGCTGTGTTACTTGAATGTGTTACCTGGCTCTGTTACTTGAAAGTATTAGCTCCACGTGTTACCTGGCTGTGTTACTTGAAAGTATTAGCTCCACGTGTTACCTGGCTGTGTTATTTGAATGTGTTACTTGGCTGTGTTACTTGAAAGTATTAGCTCCACGTATTACCTGGCTGTGTTACTTGAATGTGTTACCTGGCTGTGTTACTTGAAAGTATTAGCTCCA
Organism: Lepetodrilus tevnianus; assembly: GCA_032361465.1. Classification (NCBI taxonomy): domain Eukaryota; kingdom Metazoa; phylum Mollusca; class Gastropoda; order Lepetellida; family Lepetodrilidae; genus Lepetodrilus; species Lepetodrilus tevnianus. The sequence continues at coordinate 8,649 of JAUTBX010128958.1, read as the reverse complement.
CGTGTTACCTGGCTGTGTTACTTGAATGTGTTACTTGGCTGTGTTACTTGAATGTGTTTACAGCCAGTGTTAACTCTCTATGTTACTCCTCCAGTTGTCTCTCCTGGTGTCTGTCCTCTCGCTCGGTCTTATCCCCAGCAGTGGAACAAATTCATTTTGACGTCAATTCCGATTTGGTTTCAGTCGTCTCTAAGCGTTGCCATACCAACTCGCATGCTTTGTATAGATTTCCCGTAAAGTAAATAGCTTCAAATCACTAAGTTCTCCCCATGATTTTATGGATCTTATCAATGACATTTGCACTGATTCAATATCTGACTCGACCAGTGTTACTACCCTTCTAGTATGTGTTGTCGTGTACTGTGATAATGGCTATGGTTCGTAACAGAGGGTCCCGGCACACGAAGATTTCTTAATACAGTTGCATTACGAGGAAGTACCTGTGCGTGGGCATATGTTCCTAGATAGAAAGTAAATTATTTGTGTGTAAAGGTGCGGTCATACCAAGCACAATAATGATGATGAGATTGTTGAGACATAAATTGATCGTTATTAAGCGATAATAGTGGATTACCCGGTCACATTGCAACGATAACGATAACGCGAATGTTGAACTAATACGTTATAAGCGAAAATATAGTATCCGGTAACACTGCAACCATAACGATAACGAAATTGTGGAGAGAGAAAATACAATCGTTATTAAGCGTAAAATGTGGATTACCCGGTCATACTGCAACGATATTGATAACGCGATTGGTGAACCAATACGTTACCTAAACGTAACATATTCGTAACATATTCGTAACAATGTGCAAACGATAAAGGGGTTTCGTTATTGTGACCTCTATGACGAAACTAAATTCGTTTTTCTCGTGATTGGGCTGATCACAATTTATTTGGAAGACACGAATTTTCAGTAAATATTTCAGTAAGCTTATTTACAATCTGACGTAAAAGAAATTATAGATAATGTTGACGAAAGTCGGCTAGTCAGGAACAAACAAATCACACTTTCTAGAAGTCTAACAAAGAGTGGATAAGCCCGAGAGCACACTCGTGGACTGGTAGACTAAGCTATAAGCCCATAACGCGATTACCAATTAATTATCTAGCATTCGAACATCCAGGCGTAGCAAAACAAATCAATGTTATTTGCAAAAATGTGTAGGCCTACATATATTGCAACACTACAAGTACAACACCAATAACCAATAATACCAATAAGTAAATAAACAAAACAATTATGTTTATACCTTATCAAATTCTATCATCATTATATAATTCATAATGATAATTTATTCAGATTTTTAGTTTGTGAGATTATTTAAACGCATATACTACTCTGTTGCGATGAATGCCCACAAACGAATACTGAAAGCACTATACTTCGCCATTATACTCCTTCAACAAGTAACTAGGAAATCTAGTGGAGATAATATCCCATTAGAAGAAGCTTTGACGAGTAACCCGTTCTACTAAATGGCATTAAGTAACTATAGATTCTTCGTTTCTCTCATCCTATGTTTGGTGGTCAGATCCTAAAGAGAAGTCATGTACTGGCCACTCAGAGTGGTCATTAGGCCTATCAATACCAATAGCAAGGACGGAGCGCTGACCCCATCATAGAGGAGCGTGTTCCGTGGCTAATGTTTACACGTGATTACCGGACAAAATCTCATAGGATCTCGGCCGCTCCCGTGAAATCTCGCTGACTGTCCATCGCTGTTATCTGTACTTCGCCAAGAACGGGCCAAAATTAATCGATCAGGGACCAATCTTTGCTATGACACAAATAAGGTGGAAACATAGACGTATGAAGGTGGTTGACATTAGCTTATGTTTGAAATATATAAACACAGAGCGCGCAGGGCCGATCTAACATAACTGGTTCCCGTGTATCCAGTCTGGATGTTGGCGAAAACAGTCAACAGAGACGATACGATATACGTGAACATAGATGTTTATAGTATTATAACAACAGTTATGCTGCTGGCATTAAATGACGGGATCTTTACCGCGTAGAACATCCACTAGGTCAATGAGTTACGGTTTGTTGTGGTTAGCACACCTAGTTTGACGTATACAATCTTATATTGCTAATAGTGATCAAATTAAAATTCACTATTTATTATATTTTACCAACGATACGATAATTGGACCTTTGCAGATTTGTTGTAAACATATCTGCGACGCAAAAAGGACAAACTTATTTCTAGTGAAGGGATCTGTGTTTACTTAGATATTGCGGACTTTGGTCAGTTCAAAATGAATTGATCATTCATCGCGTGCCTTGCATACAACGCGCACATCCTCGTCGTCAATGATCAATAAAGACACATCAACGTAAATATACATTTCAAATAATTCACTAGTAGAATATGCTCAGTCAAATTGATGCTGCTTATTAATTATTACGGTGATGTCAGCGTCGATGATGATGATGAAGCATCTGATGTACAGTAAGTTACTATAACACTTGATATTTACTACCGTTCACGTATAGGCCTACTTCGGGCGGTTACGCTAATTTAGCCCGGAAGTGTCATTGCGTATGTCTAGTTGTTGCTAGAAATCTTTCGTGCTTCGTGCGCATGTTCGTGACGTCACACTAGCCTTGCTTTCGCGACTTCGAGAGAACTGTAACATTGCTCTAGCTCCTCTAGAAACCGCCCGAAATAGGCCATAGACATCTCCACTGGTAGATTCAAGATTTCAATGAGGATCATGGTGATGAGGACAACAACGATGACGTTGATGATGTTGGCGATGATAGAAGTGATGATGAGAATAGTGATGTGATAATGGTAATGATGACGACAGCAATGATAGAGAACAGGGAATCTCCAGACAAAGCGTTCATGAATTATGCACTGTGTTGTATTTGTATTCATCCAGGGCGTTATACGGCCAGCATTTCCTTTGTGTCTGGACGGTTCGCTTCTACTCAACGCTGCCAACTTGCGATACTGCAGCTTCTTTTTTTGCATCAAGTCACTTTCAGCGCTAGAATAAATCTATTTCCCAAGTATGCTATAGGTGAATATTCCTATTAGAGACTCGCGACTTGGGAATAGTCATTTCCAGAGATCAATTCCACGGAATCGATCCCAGATTTAAGTGGAACTTCACATCTATCAATCTCCATGTCATCAATAGAGAGCTATCTGGCTAGTTATGGCATAGCCCATTGTAATATAAATCGAAAATATTCATACAGATATTCCTATTAACACCAATCTAAATTCTAACTACATTCTGTATTCCGCGCGTCCCGACTGGCTCGTAACAATTCGCCACTTTTAGCCACTTATACAAGTCTTCAAAGAATCTCCACAGTTTCTATTAAATTGTACCCCTGACGTTCATCTCTGCCATTATCAAGGCTGTCGAAATCAAAGGTAGTCTGGTGATGAAGAGCTCCTGGGGTACATCTACAGTGTGTCTGATGTCTGGCTTATGTCGCCAGTCTCCCTGACACTGAGAGCGTAACCAACGTCAGATCTCAACGTCAGGTAAATACGCGTTAATAATATATCTGTAGCTTCTCATGGATATTTTCTTCACCGTGTGCATTGGGTTTCGTTTAGTATTACACGTTGACCGTAGCTTGTCCGCAGAAAGAATATAATCTGATGTGGAAAGGATCTGGGGAATGCACCTTTAAACCCTCTCCTTGCTCCAAAGGGCATCTCCTGTTTCCTCCAGCATGGAGGTGGTTAAAAAATTACCAGCTTCCACCGATTCCAGTGAATTGTTGTGAGCAGTACAACCTGCACATGATACACGTGTGATCTACGTACGGCTTCACTGTCACACCACAACCACCACCACCGCCGCCACCACCACCGCCACGACCACCACCACCACCACCGCCACCACCGCCACCACCGCTGACTGTGACGATGTCGTTGTCGACAGACGTGACGTTATAACTGTACTCCTACTACTTGTTCGATTGCCTAATCCTAACATGTCGTTAGATCAATACGAACAGCCGATATTAACCTGTGGAACAGCTAGATTTAATTTACCTAATAGCCCTGATGCACCAGAGAGGATGAGTGTACTTATATCTCGTGCAGCACAGAATACGCCTACAGATAGTACGGTGTGCATCAAAAGATACGCCAACAACTTGTATGCGTGGATCATAGGATACGTTATTCACATATTTTATGTGTGAGAACATTATGTGTACATATATCTAGTGCATCGAAGGACATGTGTATACATACTAGTATACAATGTACCAGAGTTTATCAAGTACTACTACTACCAATGATGATGATGATGATACTAATAATTGGTATTATAAATAATAATAATAATGCTATTATTATAATACTACTAATATTAACAACACTAATTACACGTCTGTGACAGTTCCATGCACGCTCATGGTGGTAAATGCTTATTACCCAATTAATAAATCAGTGTGTACTCATTTGACCAATCTCAGCTCCATGGGAACATCACAGAATACAGGCACACAGTTCTCGTGCACGTTACTTCCAACTCTTAGAGTAATCTCAACATAGTTTACATGTCGTAAATTGTCTTCTGGAAATGAGAGACCCTGATGCGAGGGAATCGTGTTGAGAGTTGTGGTAGATCCAAATTGTGCGACATAGCTACACTAATTGGAGTCCTGGTCTTGGAGACGTTGGACTCTAATGAATCAGGACTCGATGCCGCGTGCTTTGCTGCCAATATGTCGGATCCAATCACACTGATCGTCGGTGAGGAAAATGGCAGTAATCTGGCTGTTCCCTGGTGGAATTGATCTCACCACGGTGTGGTCGGAGCACAGTCCTCAATATCGAAACATTCAGAAAAGCACGAAAACCGAGTGACATAATCTCCTTTCTTGATGAATGGCATATATGGCCGCCATGGAAGTAGCTGTAAGCTAAGTGGTTCTGGACGGGGAATGGCTCGAGGACAATTGCTCTGGAGGAGAATTTATCTTGGAAGTAACTTCGTTAAACTTTTACTTGGAATCGATTGAGAAGTTTGTATTATAACCAGATCTCCCATCGCTACCGATGTAGTGTATATAGCAAGGTCGCCCTACCTTAGACCCTGAACTAACGGTGAACGCTCTCAACTCCCCGGGGAACATAGAACCAGATATGATAAGTGCTTTACTAGCATCTGTTTAATTTCCCCTTCTCGTGACGATTTCTATGAAATAGTGGTCTACCTCTAACCACGAAATAGACTCAATACATCAACGACATGCCTCACCCTCTCTACATCCACACGATTTAGAGACTCAAATGCCCGAACCCTTTTTATTAAAAACACCCTACTTTTCTTTTCTTTCGAGTAGCAATTTGTATTTTACTTTGCTAGATGTTAAATGTTTTATCTCAACTCATATTGCTCTGAATTCTTTTGCAATAAACCTTATATCCTGATATTTTATACATTTTCATTACTTCATTACATTATATGCTATATACCACTACTACCTTTTCAGTTATTAAAACGGATAAACCTGAATTCAACTTATGAATTGAATCCAATGAAAGGCTCGCTGTATTACATTATTAATAGTTATTGTTCCATTCTAATTCTGATTAGTACTTGTGTTCTAAAGGTTTGTCCAGGCAGAAATCCATCAAGTCAGGCGAGTCTGTTGGGAAGCACCAACCTTGTTAGCGAGCGACTGGATTGTGTCTAGAAATATGATTAATGACACGCGCCGTTACCGTGATGTAGCGACAGCCTAGCACCATTGTCCTTGCAATACCCATGTGACCACAAGGACAAAACCCTGCATAGAGTGTTCCATTACTCGCCGCGTGCGAAGCATTGGCACGGTTGAGTTCTCCCATTCACGAAGTCCGCTCGGAATTTACGGTAGGTAATGACTTGCAGTGATGACGACACCGATCAGTGCGGTATCAGCTAGCATCATGGCTATCTACTCTTTGTTCAGGCGGTGTTGCTTCTGTGGTCTCCATAGCGCATACATGAAAGATGCATGGTTCGGCTGGAACAAAACGGCCCCTAAGGATCCGATGGCATGACGTCAAACACCGTGTATAACAATGAAAGCATACTAGCACATCAATAAACTGAAAGTAGTACATCATTACAGGGTCAGTATTCCACGGTTCTCACTCTCCAGCCACCTGTTGAACCATTGTAGTCAGGCTACAGATGCCTCACATATAGGCCTAATTGCAATATCGGTGAAACAACGTTTACGATATTGGGAACACAGTGCTAAGGCACGTAACTTTCGACGACGTATTTCTGAGAGAAAAAACTTTGCCATTCAGATAAAGTTTCCGTCATCAATATACATTCCCAATAGCGTGTTTCTTGCGTCTTCCAACGGCGTCTCTCTCAAGTCAAGAAAGCTGGCGTGTATTAAGATACATAGATTTTTTTTTACCGATCGTCTTTCTGGAAGACATGGTATAATTGCCGTGCCAGACTGGAGTAGGAGGTAGTTCTGGTGGAGCGCCTCTCAGTACGGGGAGGAGGTAGTTCTAGTGGAGCGCCTCTCAGTACGGGGAGGAGGTAGTTCTGGTGGAGCCCCTCTCAGTACGAGGAGGCGTTGGAGGATGGAGTCGGACTTGGATACCGGAGTTTAGTATGTGGATCCGCACTGAATCCTGAATGTATATGGAACTAGATGACTGGTAAGATATGACCAACCTAATGCGTACAGTAATACGTCTTTCATATCTCCTCTTGTAGACAGAGCAACAACCTTATGGATTAGTATGATTGCCTCTAACTTCTGAAGTAATGCCAATTCATGTGTATCTTGTTGAATTAATGTGGATCCTTTTAGACTATTGAATGTGTATGCCATTATATGACTTGTATGAAGGATAAACGTTATGTATACTTTCTGCTGCCGGTATTTAAATATATTAGCAATTATTAGCAAGTCTGTGTATATAACGCATGAATTACTTCAACAACTTTATGTACTATTCAGCATATCATGAATATTTAATTAAACCAATCGTACTGTCAGATATCATGAAATCTATTTGCAATCGTGTCTGAGACTAATGAAGACCAGCTCTCTCCCAGCCAACTCCCACCCCACCCCACCTTCCCTGGAACACCACTAATTATACAGCATACTATGACCTACCAATGTGATTGACATCAAAAGCGATGGCTGACCTTGAACGTGAAAATCACATCCGGGTTTGATCAGACATGTACCCGGAAGCACATTCACCCAGAGCAGAGGCTTCTGACCTTGGTGCTGGACCTGTATGAAGATGTACGGACGAGACGGTCTAATGGACATGATATATGTCACCGTGCAATCTGATACATTACAGAATCACACCTCAAGCACAGAATTTAGACTATGACACAATATTCCTGCGCCAAATGGACCAATTACTGTTTTATTTCACGTGCTACTGACATTTGTGTGGACGGGAGATGACTGATATAGATCGCTCCATGCTGCTGAATGTCAAAGGTGTTCGGTGCTGTCATATCCACACATCACACGGCAGCTGCTAGCTCATAGATGGAGACTAAACGTTCATGGTCTGAAAATCTATGATGGGACATTCATGATCACGGCACGTAGTAGTTCATTGCAGAGAAGTAATGATTTCGAACTCATTTTGTATTCTCTATGAATAACAGAGGACATCTCAGTTTTATTTTACTGAGTCCTATGATTAGACTTGTCTTGTTGTTTTGAATAACTCTCGCTTAAATTGCTAGCGCGGCGCCAGTTGTGTTGTTGTTGGCTTGGACTCGTCTCTTGGGATTAGTCAATGCCAAACTTCGCAGACGTTGGTATACTGCATAGTGTTTATCTTAATTTGCATTAAGGACACGTTACTCGACAGACAACCAGCATTTGAAACACGCAAGTACAGCTGGTTCAGAGGAACTTTGTGCGTTGGCGTTTAGTGAAGGGGAGAAAGTGCAGGGCGAGTTAGTACAGGGAATTTAGTTCAGGGGAGTGCGATCAGGGCGGTTATAGTTCATTGGAGATAGTTCATGGGAACCTTTTGCAAGAAAGCTTGGCAGAGGACGTTTATTCAGGGGGAGTTTCTGGACAGTAGATTGTGCCTGGGAATTTGTGCAGGGAATATGTGTACAACTTCTTGTGAATAAGAAACAATTCTGAAAATAAAACAAATCAATTTAATTAAACGTCAATCAACTTTATCTATACGTGCACATTGGCTGTCATGCTCCTTTTTAGTTGAAACGCAAATGCTATTGTCTGCGACATTGAAATTTGTTGAATGCATGAATTAACAATGGTGTCCATCTATTCTGTATAGAAATATGTGTTTTCTTTTCCAAATGTACTAATTTAATGTCGCTATCCTGCTCCGTGGATATCGATCCTGTAACGACACCCATTATGACACTATGGTGCGTTTAAGTGTAAACCGAAATGCCAATCTGCTGCAGTTATACACCAGCAACACAGATCACACACGCACACGCACGCACATACACACACACACACACACACACACACACACACACAGACAGACACACACACACACTGACAGACAGACAGACACACACACAGACACACATACACACACACACATACACGCACGCACACACACACACATGCACGCACGTACGCACACACACACACACACACACACATACACACATACACAC
>JAUTBX010128903.1:0-10147 GCA_032361465.1 Lepetodrilus tevnianus | reverse complement strand
CTATCGGCAAAGAGAGTGCTATGGTCCCTTAGCGGCTAAGTGAGCTTCGAGAAACGATACCCCGATTTTAAGTTATTAACCAGTGATGAGAATGGTATGAACAGTGGACAACGAATGTAATTAATTATGTGAGTGACCAGTTTGTGACATGACAGCGTCGTACTGTAATCAGGAACAAAGTATATGTATAGTATAGGCCTATGTGGTTCAGTAAGATCCAGTTGCTATTTAAAACCTTTCATATGAAATTACAAAGTGACGGCATATACGGCTTATGGAGTGCAAAAGGGTTGAAGATGTACTAGTATCTGAAACAATAGATTAGAAAACCGAATAACACTATGGAATGCCACGGTAGACATACGCGTACACAGAGACATGTCACATCATACTTAGATTATATGCAAACAGAAGCGAGACAGCTGTAGTAGACTATAGGCCTATATATAGCGACTGAAAGAATTATAAATTATGAAATTGAAAAGATATAAAATACCGGAAGTCGGTCTACTGCATCATTGGAAAACACTCCACTAGTAGGCTAGTAGGCCCACTATGCAACTTCACTAGTATTACTATGCCTACTATACAAGCAGTCGTGTTCGTTTTATAACTTTAACACACACACAGTTCTAAGACTATTCTGAAGAACCGTAAAACCAAATGTGTCCTACTAAATGGCGCGCTAATTATCCCGACGGTTTCCTTTTACATCACAAAACCCTATCTCGACAAGCCAGGCCTGGAACTGTCTTGTGATGACGTCGGCATCACGTGACCACGAGAATCTTGACCGAGTGAACTCGTCCCAAAAGGGCTACATGAAACTCTGCCATAGCTCGTGGGAAGTATTACATTACCGGGGGTTACAATATAACCCACGAAAAAAACCGGCCCACATAATTGTCGGTCATTACTGGAGTTGGGATGTGATTGCCACCGCAGTTGGGGGACCTACGATTTCTCTTTTCACAATTTTCTCTCATAAAGATTCTTGTGAAAAGCATGATATGTAATTTCTAGAAAGGAAATGTTTGGCTGGTTCTCGTAGGAATATGAACTTATACGGCGGAACAAGGGGGACGTTGTTCGGCTGCCCCGGTGTCATGGATGACGTATGACCCCCGAGCCCCTGATTAGCATCTCCCTGACAAAAAAAAAGGGAGCAACCCCCACGTAAGTGCATGGTCGGAAGGGGGATTCTCTCCGTACATTTGTCTTACTGCGCGGTGATCTATTGCTCACGGAGCAAAATAAGACAGGGACTAGTTTTTCTCAGCGGGGGTTCTTTGATGTTGTTCGTCTGCCGTGTTCTTGATTCAGTGTAATTCCTACAAGCTGTTAAGTCTAAATATACCGTAGTGGTGCTTGATGTATAGCGCAACTTCTGGAAACAAAACACAAACCCCTAGTTTCACGTTTAAGAAACACGAACATGTACTTCTGATGCTCTGCTGGGATAACTCATTGCTCTTGGACAAATACCCACCATGAGTATGTTCAGCAATATTCACCTTCTTATGGAAAACTCATTCAAATTGTTGTCTACGTCGATACTAGTCGCGCCATTGATCCCATTGTTCAAATGGTGTCTCTTTTCAAAATTGAAATAAACTAAAAATTAACGGCACAATTAGAATCCTTTGTATCCCTCGTCCAACCGCGATGTCAAGGGACACCTATAATAAGGAACCCCATTCACGATTCTTAATACTTATTCATCGCCGCTTCCTGTGGTCATCGACTTCTGTTATTCCAAGTATTGGTTATAGCCAATGATAGTGTGACGACCATGCAGCACAGATAACATACTATATGGACAATCTTCCTATTCTCATCAACTTGCAAGCCAGATGGAATGTCAGTACCAGCCGGTGCTATAGCAGGTTTACTGGAACATTCAGGGCTACGGATGTTGCGGGTTTCTTTCTTAGCTGCAAGATATACTGCAGAGCCGGTATTCATGAAGGGGCTTAAGTAAGTTTTTGATGACCAAACACATAGCAAAAACTGACTTAGCCCCTATATGAATACCGGCCCAGGGTAACATTTAGGATATGTTCATGTCATGAACACTTGTCATATGTTGAAGTTCCCTATTATATGTAACAGTATGTGCCAATTGAATACCGTTAGAAGTGCATTGACCTTAAAACCAATTGTTCAAAACGTCGTGATTATGTTTATATTTCCTTCAGTGAATGAATAGTACGTTTAGATATATGATTTAATTGATGTTTCGCGGCATTCTAATATGATTTACAACTATTTTGTTCTCTTTCCAAATGTACATTCATGGTTAAATAGGTATACAAATAATGTCATCTGTATTGTATATCCCAACGTTCTGTGGTATGTTGCAGTCCTTAAAATCCATTGCTTTTTTCCCAAAGAACATAGATGTGCTAATGAAATGTATTCTAGGATCGAAGAGAAAGCAAAAGACGAGAAGAAAAAATAAAAATACGTTTCTTACATAGAACCCCAGAGTTAAAGCGGTTGGTTAGGGGAGAGATGTTGCCAGCCTCGCAGCGTGATCCTGGTTTCACAGAGGGCTAATAGGAAGAACGGGAGACAATTGATGTCAACTTTAGAAAAACGTCATAGGTTTCAAACCGTCTGAGAAAGTCTTCCCAAGCAGAACTTTTCAATGCGTGACACTAATTAGATTCCACGTCGCACGAGCACACGCCTTGCAGTTTTCCTCGCGAAAAATATCCTGCGTTTAAATTACTCTCCAAAACAACAGAACCCCTCGCTAAGAGGCGAAATTATATTCTGCTTCCTAGGCAGCTTCATGGGACTCATGACCTTTTCTAGACTGCGCCATTTCAAAGCCTAGAATTTCTAGAAAGAGAGAGAGGAAAAAGAAAGTACGGAAATCTTCTCTAAAAAGAGTCAGAAATACTGGTGATGTCAAGGGTCAGAGTTCAATCGGTTGACCCCAACTTCCGGCAATGTCGTGCCTTGTGATTAATCATCATCGGAATGAGCTGTGGGGTTTTAAAGCCGATAGCCCCACCGAGGCTCGCGCAAATCATTCCACTTGATAGTTTCCCCATAGAAGCTCGGATGCTCTCTTCCTTAATCAGAAAAAGATATCTCTAATATTTGCCTAACTCCTTCAGTCAATCCCAGTTGAAAAGCGAAACGGAATTCGGTTTTCTTTTTTTCTCTCTCCATTTTTTGGGGGGTTGTCATTTCCGTTAAAAGTGACCTTCTCAAATTTTGTTTTATTTAAAAGCATTAGAATTACAAATCTAATTAAAAGAAGCGCGAGTGCCATCCAACTATAGAGAAAAACGGGGAAAAACACGACAATCTTGTTAGCAAACGAGTTTGTCGGGTTCCGTCAAGATGTGAGTTAAGATTATTATCTGTTGAAAATCATTTTGGCATTATGGTATGCTGGATATAATGTCACACTACAAAAGTGTATTTACTGTATGGATGACAATAACAAAATAATAATAATAATAATAATAATACCGGCTATATAATGTATATATGGCACTAAAATAAATGATACGGTTGTATATTGTTGACACTATTCTATAAACACATGGTTGTTTTCTAACATCCGGGTTCTCGGTGCTTCCGTGTAAAGCAATGGAAACGTAAGAACCCGGATGTTCTAGTATTATAGAATAACTAACAAAGCAATGGAAAGAGAAATAATCTGAAGAACATAGTCGCATAGCCTTTAATACTCTCAGTAAAACGTGAAAACGTAACACGTGATAGTAAATAAGTAAGGGGTGACAACCTATTAACAAGAGTATGACAGTTGTACAAGAACGGTGCGTATATGGTCTGCATACGTACTATCATTACGTAGTAGATACATTTATAAAGCGCAAATATCCAGAATAACTACTCAAATGCGCTTATTACCCCGGTCAACGGATCTGTGCACTCAAATTCCTTCTCAACTCCCCAGGGAGTATATGCACATATGAGTAATGAGAGAATTATTGTAAATCCTGCAGTGCTAAGATCACCTACAAACTGACAAACACGATGAAACATGTTTGCACGATTTCCAGAATAGTTACTTTCATCTCGACTTGACAACTAGGACACACGCAGACACGCACAAACAATATCACACCTGCTCCAATCAACGACCGTTGTCCATTGGCATGTGTGTCACGTGACTGCAGTCGTTCAATGACCGAACATTTCCAACCAGACCAGGTGGGGTTTGCAGGAAAGGTGTTGGACTATGTTCAACTAAATTCAAAAAATGTCTTTCAATTGAAACAGAACGCCATTGTCCCGTCATGCAACTAAAACCAAATGTCAGTGTTCTGTCTTGCAACTAAAACCAAATGTCAGTGTTAATTCTGTCTTGCAACTAAAACCAAATGTCAGTGTTATGTCTTGCAACTACACCAGACTTGCAACTAAAACCAAATATCAGTGTTCTGTTTTGCAACTAAAATCAAATGTCAGTGTTCTGTCTTGCAACTAAAATCAAATGTCAGTGTTCTGTCTTGCAACTAAAACCAAATGTCAGTGTTCTGTCTTGCAACTAAAACCAAATGTCAGTGTTATGTCTTGCAACTAAACCAGACTTGCAACTAAAACCAAATATCAGTGTTCTGTCTTGCAACTAAAACCAAATATCAGTGTTCTGTCTTGCAACTAAAACCAAATGTCAGTTTTATGTCTTGCAACTATACCGATCTGTGTTCGTTGTCAGGCAACTGAACCGCAATTTCAATTTCCATTATTGGAAGTTAAACCCATTTCTGTGTTATCTAAACGCAACGCAAAACTAATGTCAGTGTTATGTCTTCCAACTAAAATCATGATCCAATGTCAATATGCTCTGGCTTAGAGCCGCTTTCAAGATCATATCACTCATATCACGGCACGAGGTAACCCGCAACATCTATAGCTCTGAATATTGCAGTAAACCTGCGAGCACCAGCTGGTACCGACAGACCAAGGATGATAACTGTATTGTCACGGCACAGACAGCGCATCCTATCATGATCGATTCAGAAATAAAATGTAACTTTTGTGAACATTGATGGATTTCAATTCAAGCCTTTGTCTGCGGAGTACAACTATTCTATACCTTTGCGTTACCACCCCCAACCCCATATATATCAGAAGTATATAAACTCGAAAATACTTTGCAAGAAGATGTAAATTCTGGATGACATGAATGAATGGATTCACACTCAGTTTTCAGCCATCACACGTTGTTAGAAAGTATAATGTAACATTAACTTTGGTTTCCATGATATGCCGCCGCGCGTTACATTAACTTGCCTTATAATGAAATTAACGAAACATCTATTTTCTTTTCATAATATTCATGCTATTAACTATATAAGCACATAGTCACATTCTACAATCGTCCGAACAAATCCTGGGTTTGGAGTTCGAGACATACTTGAAACGTTATATTCCTAGTTAGTATATCATGGACATGCTATTCCAAGCACCATTTACACCGAATTCTAGTAAAATACGCATTTAACCCTGAAAGAAAACGTCGTATATAATTGGCAACCCACTCTCTGGAGTTATCACTTAAAGGATACGCTTTGTGTATTAAAGCTACACTACTTTAGGTGCTAATGCCAACCTGCGCCGTGACAGGTATTTGCTAATTTTAGAATGAATTCGCTGATGTTTTCCAAGGTTCTAGTGTTAACTTAAGGTTGGTTTTTTAAAAACTGAAGCCGGGTGAATCTTTAACCCCTGGACAGACTCTGTATGCATAGTCACTTCCTAACCTCTATTCACAGGTGTGTGATTTCCTACGGCGGGGGGACTTTAAATACCGACCTTCTCGCTAGAACCACTAACATTGTCAACGAAAACTGTGACAGTTGAGTGCTAAATGTTTCGTCTTCAACTGCTAGCACCAGCCAGGGTGTCCAATGCAAGAGTTTAGTTTGATAACATTTCCACCAGGCTCATTCTTGGCAAACTCGTAAGGTGTTTTTTCTTCTTTTATTCAACCAACGAGTTAAAAAGCGACAAAAAGTTGAAATACTTTGGGAGACATTTCACCGGCTGCTTGTTGAAGTCTCAAACGTTGACGGTCTTGGGAATGGGTTTAGCGCGTTTCTCGTGTTTGGAAAGCCAACTGTGCGTTCAAAACTCGCTCATAACTCCGATAATTCCCAAATTCACATGCTCGTGGCAAATACATTTTTAAAATTAAATAGAATCTTTGCACGGATGACGAGTGGGAAGGTTAAAACTACATTAAATACAAACATTGTTTCTCAACTCCAAAAACCCTCGAAGTTTTCTCGTTCAAGATGTTGGATGTTTAATAATTTAAATAATAGATAGAATATGCGTAGGAATAGGCAAACACGTTTTCCTGATTTTTATTTTCAATGCACATGTATATCGAAATAATTAATTTTATTAAAGTGTAGAAACAGTTTTGGGGTAAGATCTCTATTGAAGACGCATGCGCATTTGTATTGATGGTAATCTGACGGTGATGTTCTAGGCCTGTTATGAGGTCAAGTCCATCCTATAGGAACGATGGTCATTATGACTACTCAAATAGGCATACATATTATGTGTTCAAGGCATAAATATTATGTGTTAAAGGCATAATATCACACTTGATAGACCTGTATGGACACACGAATTTCGATCTGAGACTAATTACGCTTGATTTACCCACCCAAAAGTGGTTATTTAATATTTACTGATGTACTTAGTCCCCAACACTCGATAATTACTATAAAAATAATATTTTATATGAAATAGGGGAACGTTCTTAGTCCCCAGTACTCAATAGTTATCAAAATATATTTGGAGCGGTACTTTCGTATCTAATTTTAATTATATTGCTCTTAGAGATGTCTACCAGAGTCCAAGCTTATAGTCTCATAGTAGGTATAAGAGGTTCGATAAATTATACCATAGTGTAAACAATGGCGCAAGGTTGGCCAGAATGTCAATTCCTCTTCGTGACATTGTGTCCCAATTACGAAAAGTAGAGCAACAATCAATCTAATTAAAATCAAATCTTCGTCTCCCATACGCCACATTACCAAATATTGCGGAAACAAACCAAAATTCAATTCGGATTAGATTGTAAACTACCAAGTGTCTCCAAGCACGGAAATATAATGTTCAGTTGATGTAGTTATTTAATAGAATTAAAATGAGGAAGGAACACGACCTCGTTCTTTTTTTAATTAAAAAAAATAAAATAAACAAGGAAGACAATCACATGAAGTCACGTGATCCAGTTTCAGTTGCTTTATAAAAGCTGTCATTTGATTGGCTCTCTTTTTGCTTCTCACTCAAAGTTCCCGAACGGTTCTAATAGGAACAAACACTCAAAACGAGTTTCTTGACATTTTTGACAACTTGTACATCCAAATTACCCACACAGTTTTTATTGGCAGAGTATGTAAGCTACATGTATATGGTCCCCTCTATATCATGTTAGTTTTAATATTTGTAAATAAACAAAAGCATTCTTCATACAAAAAGAAGGACAATAATGATGTAAATGTATTTAAATGTTATGTCCAACACATTTTGGCTTGCATTTCACGAAATGGTCATCCCCACGTTTATTTATGTCAGGGCGTAGGCCGTACTTTTATACTGGCAGGAAATGGAGTAAACTTACGCCCAGACTACCAGTGGCCCTACGACTAATTGGGTGAAACGTAGCTCTGCTTGCAGGCGTAGGCCTACCAAACAATTGGTCCCGAGAAGCCAGAACTAGAATGAGTTTTATCTGTGTCTGAAAATGAATTTAAGAATATATTGCAGTTATTTTGTTTGTCTGATGGCATATAGCCTACTGATCACGTAGCATATATGCAATCTACATTTATTTTTGTTAAAACTCAAATGATAAAGTAAGTTTGTTGCTTTGCATGCATTCAGATCATATCAATGTCTACCACCGACAATAGGGATATAACATTACTTACCATTGGTGGCTTGGCTAAATATTGTATTTCAAAAGGGCTTAATGGTAATGTAGGGCACGCATGCACTTATGCTGAAAAGTTGCCCTACGGTACTAACACACGTCTGTTTCAGAGATCACGAAACCCTTTGAGTTCGATTTCTTGCTCAAGCTTAAATTGTATATGGGGATTTATCTGTGAATACAATCTTGAGTTGAGAATGAGTTCGTACTCAAAAACGTGTCGTAATCTCAGGGTATGCGTGGTCTTAGAAGAAGCTTCATGATTGGCTCAATCTTTGACCTTTTTAATTTATTCATCGTGACACGGCAGATGAATAAAATTAATTGACGTGATCCTTATTGCGTTGGGCCTTTGGTAAATGTAAGGAAGTAATTGGCATGTATTTTAACCCTCTCCCTGCTGGATTAAGTACAGGCACTGCTATTTAGGGCATCTCCGGTTCCCCCCAGCAGGGGTGGGTTAGCAAGATGAAGCTTTAGTCACCTATATGTACCATTAGAACTATATATGCAATACAATATCTGCACTGTGGCCGAACAAGAATGATATGCCCGCCAAATGAAGAATACAGCATTGCCTCCCCACAACTGCCTATAACACAGGGACTTCTAGGTTAAAGGTCGAAGTTACAGGGTTACCGGATACAGAAGTCGATACTATAAGGTAGAAGATAACGTTACCAATTAAGAGTTGAGTCCTTTTTACAAGGGCGATATATATTATATATTCGTCTTAGAGATCCGCTGAGAATACACTGATCAGAACTGCACTGTGATGACATTAACTCCGAGACATCCTGGTTTAAGATAATGCTGTCAGAATGTCCCGATTCAAGTCTCACTGAATCTCGCAGAATCTCACAGAATTATTTAATTTAGGATCCTTACTGTATGTCTGCCCAAAATTCCTTTGTTTTCGGTTTATATGTTGAAGGAAAGAAATAAGAATATTGTCTGCTTAGTAAGAATTGAGGAATTGTTTTTTTTTAAATTGGTGTCGATTCTCTGGTCTAGAATTGAGTGGACTCATGTTGTTCTTGTATAGTTCTTTGGTATTTGTGATCTTTTTTCAGTTGTTAGGTCTCCAATGAATTCACCAATGTAGTGTGTTAATGTATTGGTCTATGCTATGCTATATATGTGTGTATCATCTCCGATTCTTCGCAAACCGGTCCGTACGTCACCTATTCATATGCATACCCGCAAGATTCTTCCATACATTCTGAAACCGGAAATCTGTTCTCGTAACATGTTATTTTCTCTCTGGAGTTGATATAACACCTGCTTCAGGTACAAATGGATCCATCGACGTCACATCCCATGTCGATGACGTCATTGGCCACTACACATTCTCACCTGCTTAAATAATAAGCATACGATCATCCCTTCTGACATTTCATAGAGCAGTTTGCCCTTAGAGTTAATACTTGCACACACCGTGGCCAAGTATAGATACCACTGAAATATTAATTAGAGTTAAGATTTTATATATAAACGTGCGCACAGAAGCCGTATCAAATTGCCTATTATCCTTCTTATATACCCGGATATACAATATTTTGAATGTCCTTACGGTTTCCCGGTGTACTTCTGAACATCCAAACGACTGGTTTAAGATTGGCTTATTGCTTCCAGCAATACCTTGTTTCATCTTTGACCTAAACTGGGTCTCGACTCTTTAGGCGAACAGTTATATCTCGTTTCTTTATCGAAACCTGTTTTAGACCTGATGGGAAATCCATGGTGTTTTTATGGCACGGAATAGAGAACACATGCAGTAGTAGGCAGTATCGATCGATAATGTGAGCCCAAGCCATATAGGGTTTGTTAGTCGAACATTCGCCGGAGCCAGCGGAAAGACCGGGGTGGCGTGCGCTTGAACGGGCGCAGTTGTCGCCCCTGAATTGAATATCCATGGTTACGGTTTAGTGTTGACGGAAACAGTACTTAGAGCACATAAAGGTACAAAGGCTGGTTTGGTCAAGCGCAATGGTTTAGATGTCTTCAGTATCATCTGTAATGCCTCCTAGGTGTGGGCTATAGATACTCGATGTCATAAGACTCATAACGCACCTGTGTATACTGCTTTGGTTACCGAGAAGTATAGTCATGTGTACCTGAGACTAGCTAAAAATGTCGGTAATATTGGAGCTATAGGTAATACTCTACCATAGCATTGAAACCAGTTGTCACCCGAGTCGAACG
>JAUTBX010128892.1:0-10148 GCA_032361465.1 Lepetodrilus tevnianus | reverse complement strand
TGATTGTGTTATCTCCGGGAGATATTAATTTTATCTACAGCATATATCTACTCTCAAAGCCTATATTGGGTGATAAAGATAGTTATATCAGGGAAAGGAGAAAGACATATTTGTATTTACTAATGGGAATGAAATTGGATGAATGTGTCGGTGATGTCTATCTATGTCTATACCTGCATGGCACAACTCGGTCAAAGCGTGTTTACAAAGCATCGATAAAGCATCGTCTTTTGAACGCTTTTCTAAATCCACCAACATGAGAATACGTTTATGTCATCCATCGATGACAGAACGAACGATGGATTTATTGATATCTAGCGCGGAGCGATCTATTGTTCCTTGGATCGTAGGACATACATCTTACACGATGATGAGGGAGTCAATACTGGAATATCCGCAATATTCTAATTCCGGTGTAAAGTACAACTGTCCTATCTGAGTGTATGTCCTTGCTACATACATGTCTACGATGATACGTCACATCCTGTCGGGTAGTTAGTTGTGGTCTGCAACTAGAGTGCCATGATTGTCCACAACCTGAATGTAAACTCTGACGTCATTAATATAATGTGTACACGTCCCTAGTTCAGCGTCATGCTCATCAGCTTGATCAGGAAAACGTCTGATATATAATAATAATAATAACTTCTTTTGTGGATAATTCCTATAACAATTTATAAATGTTCTTGTCTACGACATTCTACAGCCTGTCTCTACCAGGTTATGCTGTGGTTGTCAGCCACTTGGGAAAGGATTGCTCAATGCTCTTGGCGCATTGCTCTTTATCCGAATAAGAAACACATATTAATATATTGTTATAATTATTGTCTTTAAGCACACATATTCCTAGTAGATACGTGGTCATGGATGACCTGGCCACCTGGTGACAGTTGTTGCTTACACGAGACTCGCTATCAAGACAAATCGAGTCATACATGTGTAAGTAAGCTTAATGCTAGTACTAGCCTAGTATGTATGGTTTTATCATAGATCGATACATGTATTTAGCTCAATACGTAATACTTTGCAAATTGATATTACTGTTAGTATTTCTACTGATTATGATGGTGCAATTGATTATCAAGCTAGTAACGTAATAGTTTTTATAATCATCGACAAGAAGAAAAATCCAATATTATGAAACCTTGTATGCATTGTTCATAATATTGATATTCACAGAAACCTGTTCAGTTGTCTTGTTAACTTGAATAACGACCTGACTGAAATATGACACAGTAGTGTCTGCGTCGTGTGGCATTATGTGTTATGGCGGTCTGCAGACATAGTTGGAATAAGTAGCATGACTGGCAGTACAGCGTGCGCTACAAGAACAACACAGAAAGGCAATCTGGTAAAACATATGACCTATTTAGTGCGACAGACCGAGTCATTGAGACTGAGGCGAGGAAACACTACGATCTGCACTTAACAATTCCCCAACTCAGGGTCGGCCAATTACTTCTAAGGTTTTTTTAATTGCCCTTTTCACTGCAAACTTCAAATTTGAAAGGCCTTGTGATCCGGCACACGCGTCACCATGGTGATATGCGCGGACCTGAAAGGAGACAGGGTGAAATTAACAAGCTGGAAATCATAATTGGTCAGTAATCTACGAATAAGAGCGGCCTGGCCATGTACTGTGACATTCCTGGCTAGCATTACGATTGATTGACCCTCCAAGTACGTTAATTAGTTGGGAAATCAGGCGAGATATTCTTAATGAATAAATTTGCATAACTTTTCTACAACATCGCGACTGGCGTGGAAGGTCATATTCCTTCCAACTAGGGATCTGCGTGCGCTATACCCAGGTCTATATAGTAACCAATGAGTTGTATTAACAAGTAATTTGCTAAAGTAAGTATATTAGTTAGGCTAACGTACATAATTATGTTAGTTGGGCTAACGTATGTATATTGGTTTAGTTAAATATCACTATCAAAATTGGGCCCGCATGATGATTTTCTGAAAGGTCAACGTATATGGATGCTTGTATATAGGCCTATAATGTATAGGCCTGAGTAGCCTAATATATCTGTGAATCTGTCTGTCTGCTCTGCTTGTCTCTGCCTATGTTTGTCTGAGAGAGAGACAGATAGAGGGGGGGAGAGAGAGAGGGAGAGAGAGAGAGGGAGAGAGAAGGAGCGAGGGAGGGAGAGAGAGAGTGGGAGGGAGGGAGAGAGAGAGTGGGAGAGGGAGAGAGAGCGAGAGAGAGGGGAGAGAGAGGGGAGAGAGGGGTAGAGAGGGGGAGAGAGGGGGAGAGAGGGGGAGAGAGGAGGAGAGAGGGAGAGGGAGGGAGAGAGGGAGAGGGAGGGAGAGAGAGAGAAAGAGAGAGTGGGAGAGGGAGAGAGCGAGAGAGCGAGAGGGAGGGAGAGAGAAGGAGAGAGAGAGAGGGAGGGAGAGGGAGGGAGAGGGAGGGAGAGGGAGGGAGAGGGAGGGAGAGAGAGAGAAAGAGAGAGTGGAAGAGGGAGATTGGGATAGAGAGAGCGAGCGAGAATATAACGACGTGAGTAGAATATCGAGGAAGAAATAGCGAGAGGGAGAGGAGGTGGGATACCACGTGAACGTAATTGTTCGTACATATCGTGTAGTACACATATAACACATACAATGTAACAGCATCCACCTCAGATTGCCACTGTTCACATAACATAAATGACCAGTTTGTAACACAAATACTGTGTCGTTTAGTTGTCCTTGGTCGTTGAATATCATACGTTGAATTAATTGTATATATCAGAACTGGTGATAGTGTCACCTCTGCCGTCAGTCATTTCCATATTGACGTCATACACGACGTAGTTGTAGACGCGTCGATGCATACGGCGTCAGTATCTTGCCGCGTAACTGACCAAATGTTATACGTGGTCTTCGCTGGCCATCCGTCAGCCACAGAATAACGATTTACATCTAAAAGTGCCAATTTATTGAAGATGTACTGATAAGTATGTGGAACAACTGTAATTACAGGACTATTCTATAGACGCGATGGATGTGTGTGTGTGTGTGTGTGTGTATGTATGTGTGTGTGTGTGTGTGTGTGTGTGTGTGTATGTTTGTGTGTGTGTGTGTGTGTGTGTATGTGTATGTGTATGTGTATGTGTGTGTATGTGTGTGTGTGTGCGTGTAGGCCTATGTGGATGTAGTTTCTGTGCGAGGAGGTGCGTATAGAACGTTGGGCTTCGGAGCTAAAGGTTCCATATTCAAATCCCGCCCCGGCATCAATCATTCGCGAAAGTTACCTTTCTAACGCGTGTCAATGCTGTTATCATCTTTGGTTTGTTAGTACCAGTCCATACTCGCAGGTTTACTGCAACATTCAGCGCTAAGGATGTTCCTCTTGCCCTGAACTGACAAGCCGTGCTATAAATGAAATCCGCTCTAAAACCACATTTAAAATTAAATAAACATATAGCTGCCGTCATAGGTACGTCCACTATGTACATTCAAATGCAAATACAACATGTATACAAATACGGTGTACACGCACACGCTGTCCTGGGTAATCAACAGAAACATTGCTAACTTCCGCTGTTACGTACGAGAGATTTAGATGGAATGGTAAGGCTAGAACAGCCGAGCGAGGATACATTACCTCCCCTTAAGTGCTGATGTTCTCTGGTATAGGCTACACTACTTATACCCTACCCTGACCTCGCGACTGTTTGTGTATAGTTCTAGCCCAGTAGGTTGTGATGAGAAGGGAGCCCCAGATTAGTGTAAGTTTTATACATACCCCTCTGAAACATTACACCTGTCTCTGATCACTGGACTAACGAGGAAGCTGAGTCGGACTGTTCATCAATTCGTAATAACCTCATTGATATAGTTGCTTAAACCAAGAGAAGTCAGTGTATAACAGAACGATATTATAGTTATGTATACAATATATTCAGTAACGATTTAGGATGATATCGTGAAGATATCCTTCGTTCTCGCATTTCAGAATATTTGCTATGTTTGTATTTTGTATTATTTTAGTCTAAAAACTGACAAATCAAAACCTGGTCGCTATCAATTATTGTTGTCCGGGTATATCTGCATCCATCCCAGGAACTATCTTGGAAAACTAGTAAAGTACGAGGTATCTGCATTTCCATATACCTAGTATAGTATCATATGCTTCTCTGTACTGCATATACCTAGTTTTACCTGAATACATGTCGTTGCTGCAGGTTTCCATCCTGTAATAGCCATGCCATCACTTACATACTTTGATAAATGTAAAATTGCAACTCACTCATGTAAAGTGTAAACATGTAGAGCTGTGTACACATATTTACACGTCTGATGGCTGTACACAGCAGTGTTCACTATCTATATCTGAAGATGAAACACCCTGTCTGAACGCTGCGGCTATTTCCAGCCATAGATAAGTAGTGGCGTGCCTCAAAGAGTAGATAAGTTGCGTACCTGTTGAGTGGGGCATCAACCCCGGCACGTACCAAGCGTAAACAGATACTATTCTGAATACATGGAACTAAATAATACGAATAGTGTAATAGCGAAAGGTTGTACTAGATATATAAATATAGAGACATCTACCTGTAACATAATAGGCAGTCAAGTAGTTCTTCCAGTGTTCTAAATCTGCAGCCTATTGGACGGCCACCTTACCGACGAACATGTCCATCGTGATACCGAAGTATGTTCATTGAAAATGTCGTAGTTCAGTGAAACATTACCAAACTTTGGCGCTTCTGACTTTGTGTAGTTATACCCTAACCCAAACGTTGCGTACATATACCCTAGCATACCAGGATAGGTGATTATTAAATATGAAAATCATGTCGATGTAACGTCCCTGAATCTGTGGCAAGTCTACGGCGACCGTGCTGATTGCGTTAGACATGAAATAGCGTGCATAGATGAAACCATGAACATAATTATTTGCAAATCATATATTCAATTTTAAATTTGAAGATATATTGTTCTGCCCTAGCCATATATGAACATGCGTTTACCTAAATACATGGCTTCCAATTAGCAAAAGCTTTAGATGATAATACAATGAATGCATCTTGTATTGACTTTTCTGGAAGAATTCATTGGTGATCCACGATTTCAGAAGTGTTTTGTATTTTGTATTTATTATAGCCCTGACATCGTACCAAATTAGTTTAACTCTAGAACTTCTCTCATTATACATGATTGTAAGTAGGCCTATACGTTGTTGAGACATTGGGGCTGTATATCAACTTCCAGCCTCCTGACACCGCTGCTTCACTTTGTGGGACTACTTTCAGGCCAACAACTATTCCCTCTCAAAATCCCGGTGACAAATGAGTTTGATTTGAAGTTGAACTCTCCCCAGCTGTTCGTAGTTGTTCGTGTTTCGTGCGTACGAGTATGTGTGAGATATGTATTGTTATATGTACTTCATCTCTGAATAAGACTACTAAATATTGACGTTAGTTCGCAAATGTGCGGTGATCGGACGTGTTGTGTGTATGAGGATGTTTCGTTTAAATACGACGGTCGGGTGTTATGAATAACATTCTGTGTAAGCCTGATACCCAATCTTTAGATAGCTGTTTTTCGAAAAAAAGGAGTAGGCCTATGTACACATCCTGTGTCATTGAAACACGTAGGCCTACATTCATAAGCAAGGTATTAAACTATGATATATGATCTATGAACATCTTAAAATGTTGTTGCCCAAACCATATTATAAATGTACCCTTTCATCAAATAAACATGATTATATTGCATTGGTGTTATCAGGAAAACTGAAGGCTAAAATATTTTTAGCTGTAATCATCTCCACGTGAGTCGACTCCTCAAGATTCCTTGACATCTAAGATTTATCTAACTTCCATCGACTGTAATTGACGTAACCCCAATTAACCGCAGGTCATTGTCATTATTTCAATTTATAACATGTGTGACATTGGCATGTTAGTCAACAGCGGGGAAGGAATGATGTCTGTGCAGCGCCCCCTACTGTGTGTGGAGAGTAGCATGGTGCTGCAGTTTGGCAAAGTTGCAAGAAAACATCGAGCAATAACCGAAGGACATAATGAGGTGAAAATATTGCCCGAGGCTGTACTACGAGAGAGGAGACGTGTGCACACATAACGTGCGGGGGAGTGAGGTCACCAGACAAAGGTGAAGGTCACTGGCTCTATCAGAAGATCCTCGTGGAGGTCAACTACCGCCCGGATGAGGACACGAGAAGTCATATCCCAACACTTCATGGCGAGGTACTACGCCACTACCCTCGGGTGTGGTATTTATCACACTTGCCCCGCCGTGATAGGTCCTTGGCATGACTGGAATTAATCTGTGTAAGCCAGGCACACAGATGACGAGGGAGACAAGGGAGACGACTATAGAGAAACAGTGATGGCAGTATTACTATTGGCCTACATAGGTTCTTATAAGAGCTGGCATAATATCACGTAGCATGTCCCGAATCATTGGACTGAGCCCACGTGTAGTGACTTAGTAGTAAGTAGGTGATTAACATCATAGTGTGATGTCTAACAGCCTACGCCTCACATCCAGTGTCTTCCTCAGCATCAGCTTCCACGTGGTCTAGCATTGCTAGTGAAGCAGCTGTTGGTGGCTTTTACATATAACATGTGTTGTATCACATACTGTATTCTAAAATGCAATAACTTGCATCCAGCAGTAATTAATGATAGCATATGTTGACAGTAAGAACGCTATGTTGACAGTAAGAACGCTATGTTGACAGTAAGAACGCTTTGTAAGGCCTACAGTGCGCTTGCCAAAATTCTAACTTGATTTTTCACAGATCCGGCATATGTTCTACAAATTTCAGAAATCCGTTGACAATCTATGTTTGTCCAAGGCTTCACTAAAACATATCTTGCCCATTTGGAGACATTCTGCGGAGAACATTCAAGGCACGACTAGAGGTATTCATGTCCGTTAGATGTTTTCTAATTGTGAATGAATGAATGACTGATCACACGACGTCAACGATAACACTGAGATCTGGGCAATACGATATAGCTTGCTTCTATCGGATTAGGACTTTAACGTGAACTGACACCACAAGGTCTTTGCTCATAGATACCCGATCTAGACAGAGTCGACCATCATTCAACTTTGACAACTCAACAGTAGCCTACACATAAACTTATTCTTGTAACAAGCAGCAAACGACAGAAGATAATATCCATGCGACAATTTGCAATGGATAAAGTCGTGACGTCAACACCCGTTGAAAAAACGTATTCAAAATTTGAATATCGAATGATGCAATATTACCTCCCTGCGCTACATGCGATCTAATGGGACCATAATCGAAAG
This sequence comes from Lepetodrilus tevnianus, assembly GCA_032361465.1. Taxonomy (NCBI): domain Eukaryota; kingdom Metazoa; phylum Mollusca; class Gastropoda; order Lepetellida; family Lepetodrilidae; genus Lepetodrilus; species Lepetodrilus tevnianus. The sequence goes on along the minus strand of JAUTBX010128892.1, from coordinate 2,867 downwards.
TATAATATCGACCTCAATATAATGTATATTTTGTATGATTATCAAACGTGCAGAGGTCAGTGCTGTACATAAAGATGGCCGCCGTGCTGTACGTGCCTTGGACAAGGCTGTCCGTGGGCGCAGGATGGCATTGCGTGCATGAAGATCGTGCCATGCCTGGAAATGTGGCATTAACTGCCCTCATAGAACGCTCGCTACATTGCGTTTAATTGTCCATTCCAGAAGTCCGGTGTCCAGGCAGGGAGATCTGGCTGACGGGGTTGCTGCATGATGAACAACCAACTGATGGTAAATGGTCATTTAATGGGCGGTTATTGTCCAAGCTGGCGTGCAGTGGTCATCTCGTCGTCCGGACGTCGGTCGAGTACCTCGCCATCAGAAAGATCTGTCTGCAAATCTATGAAAACTCTCCAATAATTGGAACGAATGATGGCGGCTACTCCAGCTATAATCGCATTGCCCATAGGATGATTGTCCATATGATGATTGTCCATATGATGATTGCCCATATGATGATTGTCCATATGATGATTGCCCATAGGATGATTGTCCATATGATGATTGCCCATATGATGATTGCCCATAGGATGATTGCCCATATGATGATTGCCCATATGATGATTGCACATAGGATGATTGCCCATAGGATGATTGCCCATAGGATGATTGTCCATATGATGATTGTCCATATGATGATTGCCCATAGGATGATTGCCCATAGGATGATTGTCCATATGATGATTGCCCATATGATGATTGTCAATAATATGATTGCTCATAGGATGATTGTCAATAATATGATTGCTCATATGATGATTGCCCACAGGATGATTGTCCATAGGATGATTGCCAATAAGATGATTGTCCATAACATGATAGCCCATAGGATGATTGTCAATAATATGATTGCCCATGGGATGATTGTCCATAGAATGCTTATCCATATGATGATTGTCCATATGATTGTTTTACTGGGGGTGATTGTAAGTTAATGGAATTTATGTTCACTTTGGCAATGTATTAGAAAATTTGCAAATGTATACGTGTGCAATCATAAGGTTTCGATCCTGATGGAGTTCCCATTTAAGTGCGGTAGATGGATAGAAATGTCAGTCTTGAAGATATTTCCTGTAGTCTAAAGAGGACGTGACACAACATAGTCAGATCCGGTCATTTATACCAAATATATCCAGCATCGTGAATGCTTTTATGTCAGGGTCGTGAATATCGTGTGAGTAGCGAGAGGAGACGAGTTATCGCGCTTGTCAACCGTTATTAAAGTAGAACTGTGACCGCGCGGAGAGTGACAGTTCCACGCGTACCAATGGCAGTTTATATCAAATCGGGAAATGGTTCCACAAAGCGGAAGTGGAATATATTTAAGTTCACAACCTCAATTTGTACTGTCAAGTTTAGAAGCCATTCCTTTCACCAAGGTTAGATTATCTGACCCTTTGTGAGTTGATGGCGGCAGTCGCACTTTCCAATAGGTGGCGCTGTAGTACCGGCTACACAAGATGGCCGCCTCTACGGACTACTGCGGAGATGTATAAGCCCTATCAAGTGGATATCATGTGACCACTTTGCTCTGAAGGCATCACGTGATCTGAATATGACTTATGACCACGGAATGTGGAAGTTATCTGTATACTGTCCTTGTGGAAACTTATCATCGTGCACGGGGATAAAGAAAACCGTTCCCCGAGATGAACATTGTATCTTTGGATAAACCAGTGGAGGAATATAAAAAAACATCAGATTGGACGTGAATTATGGATCGTCTTGGCTTATTAGGAATATTTGTATCGATTTTGCGTCAGGACCTATCCCGAGATCGCACTGCAAGAAAGAGCGGAGAAAGATTTCGTTCAGGAGAAGTGTAATTACGCATATTCGTCATCATATTTTCCCGATTTCCACCCCGAGTCCGGACAAGCAATGGCGTGTAGGTCAGACGCCAAGTTAGTTAAGCCACACGGAGACTTCTTCTCTCACTGCTAACTTATTGATGTTTTTTCAATCGTCCGACCAATCTTGGTAGGCATTCCAAACCCTCCAGAGAGCAAATTGTAAATAAGAATCGATTTTTCTACAGATGTATTAAGCACGGTATTATTTCTGATATTTGCTCCAGAAAATTATTATTTTATTTCCAAGTTGTTATCACAAGTTTTCTTTCGTATTTCTGTGTGAAACGTTCAATAATAGATGTAAGAAGAAAATCATAACTTCTACAGAAACAGTGTTATTAAAAGCACAAGCTATTTAAAGTTGTTAAATATAAATCCATATGTACATGTATATTACAATCGGATTATATACATGTTACCTAACACCTAATAGGTTAACTAACTACTGTTATAAATTGCATTGTGTTAATTTCCGTAACGAAATAGTATTTCTTCGTATAGTTATTTGTTTTAAGCATTGTGGATTGATCTACGCTATATAAAGATTTGCACCACCAAATGCAGATTAAGAGAGAGTTCAGATCTCATATTTACCTTGCTTCGTCAGTACCAGCTGGTTGTCGCAGGTTTACTGTACCACTGGGAGCTACATGCATTACAGGCTTCTTCATGACATTTCAAGTGCTATTGTAATCTTATAAAGCGGCATTACGCCCACACTCTAAATCTAGATCTCGTCCGTGCAGTGGTTCTTCTCTCCTGTATACTGCCATACTACAGGATGTGTTGCCAGGACATGTTCCCTGGGCCGTTTTGAAGAATTAATGTCCAGATGAGAAGAAGGAGAAATTCCCAATCTAATTAAAATTAGATACGAAAGTATCGCTCCAAATATATTCTGGCATACGCTGATACACTCGCGCTCTAAATATATTCTGACATATCTTTCGTATCTAA
>JAUTBX010128881.1:0-10149 GCA_032361465.1 Lepetodrilus tevnianus | reverse complement strand
TGATGAGACGAACATTCATACAACTAGTGATGAGACGAACATTCATACAACTAATGATGAGACGAACATTCATACAACTAGTGATGGGACAAACATTCATACAACTAGTGATGGGACAGAATGTAAGGCTGTACAGACAGCCATACAGCTAGGCCATCCCTTCGGATAGTCTCTTGTCTGGTTTGTGTTCATAGATCGTGGCCACGCGACTAATGAAAACGTGTACACCTTAACCATGGTCCAATTCCCGTCTGATTAAGAATCATAACTGGGTCGTGTCTGACTAGAACTGCTTTCAAAGGGAATCCGAAAATCGAGGAATCCCCCAGACTACTAATGAACCAGATGCAGGGCAATGCATCACATGGGATGCGGAAGGAAAGATTAGAAGACAAATGGGAAAACGGTTAGGCTTAATTGCCAATAAAACATGGACATTTTGATGTTTGCAAGAGCTAGCCAGATTGGAGCTTATACTATATTCACTATATATATGTATTCATGTCTATGCACTCTACAAGAGATATTTAGGGAGGGTTTTTATGAAAATTTATTTTATTTGTTATTTCTTTAAAATGAATTCTAGTTTAGAGACGCTTTCAAGATTATTTCACATGTTTTAGTGTAGAAGGAAACCCGCACCATCCGGAGGGCTAAAGGTTGCCAGTAAAAAGCCTACGAGCACCGGCCGGTACTGACAGACAAAGGCTAGCTGCATCTCTCACTATAGACAGGGCGAACATTGATGTCAGGCTCCTGGGGCAGGATGTTAAACACGGGACCTTTAGCTCTGAAGTCCGTCTACCCTAAAAGTGGCCAAAGCTGGATACCATGACTGTAAAGGAAGAACAGTCATACTGTCCGAACTGCAAGAACAAATTGTGTCTAGTATTCAATAGCGCTGGACACAGGGTCGAAGGTTGGCTATCTAAAACCATTTCTGGCCCTTGGTGGGTAAATGGACAACAGCACCTGATGATAGTCTAGATTTACTCTGGACAATTTGAAGCTTTACTTCTCTGGAATCCCCATTATACCCTTAGATCAATACCATACAAATGGAGACTGATTTAACGTTATTAGTGCTAACAACAATTGCGCTGATGGCAAAGACCTGTCTGCCAGGACTTCATAAACGGCGAGTTTGATATGCCGGGCGACAACTATTGTCCATTAATCAGTTAGTCTACAATAATGCAAGAGAGTTATATGACTAGAATAATATGATATAACTGACATTTATGTGTGTTTATGACTAGTTAATAAGAATACATTCTACGGTTATACATTTGGGTTATTGGAATATTGTAGTTATACTAGTTTACCGGTATTTCGCATGTTTTCTAAACGCTATGCATCATCTAGGAGGTATTCGTACAGAAACGACAAGATTAGAAAAAAAACTTCTGAAACATTCGTCATTATAAAATAAATGGGTTGGTTCGATGTGTTATCATAATGGTTATATTCTGACAGATTGCGGCCATGCCACTCACACTGATGTACACCGGAAGCTGCGTATAACGTAATTGCAACAGTCTTTATTTGACGGATGAGAGTAGTAATCTTAACATTAATCGTGTCAGATCCATGTTCAGCTATACCCAGAGGGAATGGGACTGAAAATGGCCCACGAAAAATATTATAAGTGGAAGACAGCCAGTGCCACTGGAGTAACCGTAATAGTGTATGTCAGAAAGCATCGTGTTAGAATTCTTCAATGGCGGGATCGCTTGCTACGGACAAGAGCAAGTTATGTGGGCATGTAGGGTGGTATGTTAAAGTCGTGGCTCCAATCTATCATCTTAATAAAAAATAATAATAATACAACGTATTCATAACGAACAACGGATGTTGCATAAATTGTCTGTAGGTCTATTTTTTGACAATTTGAATCTATGGCAGAATTATCAAAATTCGAACGGGATAGCCTCCCTCGTTGAAGTCCACGAATCACGTATTCTAAGAGAATTACTTCACACACATTGTAATATAAAGACTATATATAGTTATTAAGTACGATTTGCTTTTACTGAGGGTACATTAACAGCGAGTAAACGATGACGTGCAACACATTTCCTTGCACTAAAGGTTAATGATTTATTCCTACTGTTTTGAAGTACGGTATACGCTACGGGGTGTAGTGGTGATGCGTGACACACATACTACTACTAATGGACAATACGGTGACGTATCTTAACACGGGCCTCTTAACACATAGGCTACGGAACGGAAGCAGCAGCACGAAGGTTGACCTGGTGTCTGATGTTCCTTTGCAAGTGTGGACTGGGCTTGCCTATATTGAATCCAGGTTCGTGATTAGAACCCATCTCAACTTCGGAAGAACCTCAACAAGTGGATATTCTTCAGCTGTAGTTCATGGTCGCAGACGGAACGCTTATCGCAGTCGATCGATGGTACGAATCAAGACTGATTAAATTATATTAGCACCGTTAACAAATGCTGCAGATTCCGGAGTAGATTTCTGAAAGCTTCATCCACAATTTGAAAACACTCGGGCAGCTGACAGCATTGAGGGGCTTCTTAGGTTCATGAAACCACTTCGAAACACACACAAAAAAAGGGTTCTTTATCATTCTTGATCATCTGCCAATATAACATGTGCTATGCAGTATAGTTTGTAATTGATGAACGTGCATTTGTAAGATAGGAAAATGTTGATTTGATTAATTATTGATTGATTACGATTAAATGTGTTTCAATTAGTGTGAAAAAAGTATCTTAAGGATTAGATGTGACAATGTCAATGAAACCTGCCAGTCCATTGGGGATGGTAATAAGTAAATACGTTGATAAACAGTACCCGTCTATTGTCCATGTGCAAAATGAGTTCGCATTCGAATTCATACATATCGTGGCATGTGAATTGTCATCTGATCATATCATTGTGCTAGGCGAAACTATCCATAATTGCTGCTTGATATTCACCAGAAACCCACGTAGGGTGGACGTAAAACGAAATTGGATTGCTTTTTTATTTTCTTACATTTCCACCGTTACCTGTCACGCCATACACAGGAATATGAATACTTATGATAACATGCTATAACATATCTCTCTATTATAGTATATATTATATAGAAAGATGATATAGAATTGTATTATAATTATTCAGATTCCTGTGCGTCATACAACGGCTCGTTTGTCATACAGACCTTGTAATAGAGACACAGTAAATACAGGCATGTGGAAGCCAGAAATGTAGGGTCTAGATGAGAGAAGTTCTTACGTGCTTATAAGACATAGTAATTTAAAGTAATATAACACAGTTGTACTGACTAAACAGAACATACTGTAACACAGTTGTATTGACTAAACAGAACATACTGTAACACAGTTGTATTGACTAAACAGAACATACTGTAACACAGTTGTATTGACGGTTGTAGGTATATATCTTAAAGACATACTATCGCAGATGGTTAACACATTTCTATCTGAGACTATTAGTTTACTTACGCTTGATTTATCCACCGAAAAGTTCATATTTACTGATGTACTTGTTCCAACACTCGATAGTTATAAAAAAAACATAGTTAAAGATAAAGTATATGAATAAATGGAACGTTCCTCTAATTATCTTCTCTTGAATTTTCTCTGTTAAATAAGTGAAGAAGGGACTACCAGCCTCTCCTCAGACTGCATCTCCAATCGGTAGTCGTACACCAGATTGCATCCCTGGACAGACCGCATAGACGTCCCCGCTGGGGGACTCGTAGATGGTAGACCATTTGAATTGGAATTCCCCTTGCCTTGCCGTAGATATGTTGCACGCATACCTCGTATTTGGGCAATTGCAGCCATCAGAGTCTGTTGTAGTATTAGCCTTTAACAATCTGACAGGTTTTGATGGTTGAAACTCATTGACATCTCTTCCTGGCCTTCAGCAAACACTAATCTTTGGTTTACCAGTTATTTATATAATCTTAATATTTATTTAGAACTATTCAATAAAACAATCAATACACGGACTACCGGAGGGCAGATTTATAAATAATTTGTATTTATTGATGCGTCCGACTATGCAATCAATGCATGGAAAGTTTAGAAACCGAGATCAATTTGTTTGAATACAAATCGCTTTCTCAATATTTGTAGACGACATTGCTAATACTAATACATGTAATTGTGTTTTAAATTTAGAGTTCAGAAATGCTTTGTTATTCAGAATTAGCATGCTCTTACTATCACTCTCGGTGGTACACGAGTATAAATAAATATTACATACATACAAGTATAGGCCTATGCATTGATTATGTACTAATAATTCAAGATGGTTATATATAGTCAATGGTAAATTCTGACATTACAATCGTTATTGAGTTGGACAGATTCTTACAAAAAAAAAAGTTTTATATTAATATAGCTTAAAGTAACAAAGATATTTGTGAGTGATACATTTCTTTATAACATTGTGAAAGTATATTTTCACATCTAAATAGATAATGGAATTCATCAGCTAAAGCAGGTGATGGACAGAATGGAGAGGTATTCTTGTACCTAGACACATTACGCCAGCTACCAGTTTCAATTGGAAGTTTGTGATTGGAGGTCTTTGTGACACGGACACTTCGTAGAGCATCAAGGGGCTTGCGTGGTAGTCGCATTACATGCACGCTAATTTCATATTTATCAACGCTCGGCTGTCATTAACCCCTTCCTTACTGAAGCTAAATTCACGGTGTATGCTGTGTACACACCACACGGTAGACAGATGACCCATCGCAACTAATTTGATAGCGCAGTGGCTTGGACAACTAGGTCTACGATCTGGAGAAAGTTCTACAGACAAGATCATGGTAGTACCATAAAGTCTACATTTGCATTGATCTATGGGCAACTCAGAATCTAAAGGTCCTTATAGTTCTACACACCAGAGGCGAACGATTTATCGCCGCGACAATCAGTGACGACAACAAGATATTCTATCGAAATTTGTCGTTGCGAATTTCGCATTTGGTATAATATCTATAGATAAATGACAAGATTATATTTTAGAACGTAAATCGCCAAGATTGTCGCCGCAAATTTCGCCTATGGTGTGAAATGACCTTAATACTCCCATTGCTGTGTCTACATAGGCATTAATCTTGTAGTCTTTCTTTGGGCTGTAGCATTGCACCATTGTAGAGCTGTGGGTTAATACTATCATTACTATAGCATCAGATCTGTCTTCCAGGCATGAACGCGTAGAGCTTTGTATGCAAGGGTGTTTGGTAACGTAACGCTTATATTCAAGGCGTAAGATGTATATATTCTCATTAGATTTCTCACTATTTGTATAAGGCCAGCGTGTACTCATGTTAAAGTGCAAGCCTAATATATTTAGTGGATGTGATTACTCTCGCAGTGCTTGACTTTGGATTATTTTTGTGAATTAAAATAACTATTTATCAGTTGTAATCTTCTTTAGTTTATTGTGAGATGTACTTTACTGTGTGTGTGTGTGTCTGTGTGTGTGCGCGCGCGCGCGTGTATGTATGTGTGTGTGTATGTGCGTGTGTGTATGTGAGAGTGCGTGTGTGCGAGAGTGCGTGTGTGTACGTGCGTGTTTGTATGTGTGTGTGTGTGTGTGTGTGTGTTTGTGCGTGTGTGTGTGTGGGTGTGTGTGTGTACATGTGCATGTGCGCGTGTGTTTTTAAGTGAGGTGGAGCGAGATGACCTTTATAGTAGAGTAATGCATATTAAACTTCTTTATTTAGTATATTAATGAGTGTTCTTCAGTGTATATGTGTGCGTGTGTGTGCGCGTGCGTTAATGTGCGTGCATGTGCCTCATTGCTCTCTTGTTATCTCAGTCTTCTGAAATAAAATTCTACCCTCCAAAACGTTTCTGTGTTACATTTAATGTACCTGGAGCTAGAATTGCCGTTGTCGTGGAAGCGTAATGTTCTGTATTTTCCAAACATGCCAACCTATAGTATTTACATTAGTTACGCTATATACAACATAACTACTTAAAGTTACGTTAAAGTAAAACACGGTATCCATGACAGAGCAGCAACTATTGATGCCTCCCCGATGTCTATGTGTTGTAATAGTACCGACCACTTGCTTGACCACGACCTCCCGAAAACAACCAATTACGCCATCTTCGGAAATATTAGTTCCGTCCAGACGTCTTCAGCGGAAATGGGTGTGTGATAACATCAGTAGACTGGTTAGTTAGCTACCGATAAGACTAATACAGAGTAGCCTAAACATTGGCTTGTATAACAGCATCTGAACACAAGACTAATACAGAGTAGCCTAAACATTGGCTTGTATAACAACATCTGAACACCGGCTATAGAGGAACAGATGCGATCCAGCGTAGTGTTACAGCGTGATCAATTGGGCGATGTACATTCTCCATCTTCATTTGAAGTACACGGAGTCTAGGCCTGCGTCTGGTAAGCAGTCAGCGACGCTTCCTACAGTACCAAAGTATGCGATACGTTCAGTGGGTCTATAACTGTCTATGGAAGCGCTGTGTTCACATATTTTAGTCTGGATAACTAGCCCACTCGGCTTCCGTCGATGGATAGACTACCCATTGTCTCAGAGGATGAAAGTAAATATAAATTATATTGATTGGTATTATATTTACATGAAAGGAGCCACTGAAATGCTGTGCGTATCTGCTCTATGATGATATATTGAATAGGAGTATTTGGGTGAGAACAAGGTGTGACACAGCCTATAATAGCCACTCGATGGAAAGAGATATATAACGTTGCTGTAACGCCAACGCTGCACGTAGATCTACGTGTTTGGGAACCACATGATGTGGAATTGCAGATTGTATCGCAACAGATGCGTAGATTTATGGTGATTCGGGTCATCTGAATTACGATCTGTGCTGTACATTATTGCTATTTGATGTGATGAACACGACGATACAATCACAATGGGTGCGCAATAGTACTGAAAAGTGCGTAGTACTCTTACTCTGGCTCGGTAATGTTCAAACATTGATAGTGGTTGTTCACAAGTAGAACATGTTATATAGCTATGGCATGGGTTAAAAGCGTACACTAGTATAAACATATACGTAAGCCTATTCAATAATATCACCTTGTTCAGAACCTCTTTATTGTAATGTGTATATCGAACTAGTACACAAATAGATTCCTTCACAGTTTAATGGCTTTAACTAAACAGTAGTAACGATGTTGATGTGGTTGATGTGTTGCTGGTTGAAAAATACAATGTATACATTGGGTCAAAACGATCAATTAAAACGAACATAGATCCTAATCGGGAAAATATTTTATTTCTTGACAATATACATATATATTTAATTTTCGAAAATACTTTATTCAAATAATATTATGCAGTTTACGCATATTCCTAAATATTTAAATATTCAAAAAGTAATGTTTTGTTGAATTACATATAATATTAGTTAACTTACATATTTAATATATATTGGATATTCGTTTTAAAACACATGATCAACATTATCAAGTGAATTATGGCGTCCTTCTCAGATGTTTCAGTCAGTGCATGTCAAATCTAGCCCCAGACAAAAATTATATCGGTATAATCTTCACCAGGACACCAGTAGTAGTAGCTGTCTACACTGCAGCAATGATACAATACGTATACCATAGATCTACTGCAAGCCTACGTCATTCCACCACTAAAGTCACAACACAAATACACATGCATAAGAAAGATGTATCAACAAAAACATATTTTTCAAAAGTGATATTGGACCATTAATATTGGCTAGCCTGTTGTTTACCAGACGATCGAGTGCCGTCTAGTTTATAATTAAATTTAAATACCAAAGGTGCAGCACATATAGAAAATGTTAATACATTTTTCGTACAGGATTTTGATTACTAGTATATGACAGCACGCTCCAATTACTTATTGCAGTCGATGTTGCCTTCATCATAGCAGACAGGCGGAATCTTATACATGTTACAATGGCACTGGTAGAGTTACAACTTTTTCCAGAAGGTATTATGGATATTTTCACAGCTGACTGTAGCGCGATTGGATATGGGAATTGAGTTTATAACCTGGAGTCCGAATAACTGCAGCGACTTAACGGATCCAAACAGATTGAGATATGAGAAGAATTGTCCATAGGGTAGACACTGTGATTACCATACCTAACGTACGTAATGCAATAAGCCCTATAGTCTTCATATGGAAGTCTTGTATTCTGACCATCTTTAGTAGAATATATTAAGAAGTTGATATTACACCTCGTTTAACCCTCTCAACGCTAGAGGCAACCGGAGATGCCCTCAATAGCAGTGCCCGTCTCTAATCCAGGAGGAATAGGGTTAATTAGCATATCCTGAAATTACTGCGTATTGAGTGGTTGGCATGTCACGAAGTAAATATTGTAATATATCAGATGAAAGCTGATCTGGAAGAATATTACCATAATCCAAAGAATTCGTTCGATTCGCAACATTCAGGCAATTCAAAGAAACTGCCGTTAATATTCCGGGTTTAGTCTGGTTAGAGGCACGCTCATCTACATCGACTCTATATGTCCATTGAGTCGTTGACACTTAAGAACGGGGTTATGATGTACATATAGTCGCGGAGTGTGGAGCCAGGCCACCCAATGCTTGACAAGCCTGACAGGTCCCGGTTCTCCCCATGTTCTTGTACAATGGTAACTCTGGATCGGAAATGCGTAGAATAGTACGACGTCCACGTCAGTATACAAATGATACGAATAAATGGGAACCCACTTCTTTCAACGCAATAGATGACCATACACTGGCCAGTAGCAATATACATGTCATGAGGAACGATATTTATTTTGAAAATGAACATTTTAAATTCATTTGCATTTTATTTGCATACAGAGAGAAAAGAGATAGCAGAGCGAAGAGAGAGTGAGAGAGAGATAGAGCGAGGGGGAGAGAGAGAGAGACAGACAGAGAGAGGGAGAGTGAGAGAGAGAGGGATATATATATATATATATATATACAGAGAGAGAGAGAGACAGATCTTATAGCATGCTAGCACAATGTGTTTCTACGCTGAAGTAGTGAAGAATACGCTATTTGACAAAAGGGATTGGATTAGGTTATCTTCAAGTTGTATACTAATATATTGTGTTTACATAATAGAGGAAGAGGATATTGTGGTAACGTCATTGTGTGTATCATAATAACCTAATTCGAGAGATTAAACAGACCACTTTTTAAAGCAAAGGCTGAAAGACTTGGATACAAAGGCCAAAGTATTACAATATCCACTTAAAATCTTAATTATATGTACACTGTCTACATACAACTTACCAGGAATATTGGGTCTACATACAACTTACCAGGAATAGTGGGCCTGCATTTAATCTGATGTAACGTACATTTCAATTACTTATTAATCTCTTACCTTGTTATAAGTAACGGAGACCAGAATTTACTGAGGTCGATATTCATTTAACTCTTCCCAACTACTTAGTCTATAGTGTATGTTAACGAGACTGTCCGGATCATAACGAGTCTGGGTCTCTTCAGCGTGTATAGCTCCAATCATGTCTTCAGTCAACTTTCTTAATACTGAGAGTTAACCCTCGCCCTGCTGGATTAGCACATTATTAAGGACATCCCCAGCTGTCTACATCATTGAGAAAGTTAATAGTGTCTTCGTTTCAGATACCAATGCACAGGGAGCTAGATATCACTGAGTACTTCTTTTACAGTAACGGTAACACAGTATATTGCATGGCTGATGGCGTAACTCTAATATAAAGTATACTGACGTCAACCCCACCGTCTAGAGATGTTTTCATTTACGTGAGTTTTGTCTTGATTAATGAACACATCGGACACATTCCAATCACCATATGAAAGCTGTGCTTCGTACATGCCATAATCAGTCAATAAAGCGGTCTTAAAATATGGAAGTCATAAGCGAATTAATATGCGTTTATTTTTTTGGATAGTATAATTAACTCTCTCACTGTTGTAGATAACTGTAGATGTTCTATAGAGCAGTAATTAGCATTAGTTGAGCAGATGGAACGTTAAATTTAACTTTAAATACGGTTTAGTCTATGGCAACATTTAAATTTAAGGTCACCTTCAAATGACATCGTTTCCTATATAGAAGTGTCCTTTTGGTCATCAGATACTCGTAAAGTATGGGCGCAATCTGTAGTGTCGGATTA
>JAUTBX010128869.1:0-19969 GCA_032361465.1 Lepetodrilus tevnianus | reverse complement strand
ATTCCTTGCGTCCTAATGTTGTTTGGCATTCATGAAATAATGTGCCATATTTTATTTCATTTTAAATATAAAGATGTAGTCGTACCATCACAAATGAAAAGGTTACGTTTATTTTTTTGAGTAGTATACATAAAAGCATATTTGTACTTCCAAAAGGCTTTCCACCGCTGTGTGGTTGAATCTCCACGGCAACCCCCCGATAGACAACCTGAATATGGGCCGTTTGTGTTTGCTTCATTATACTAGTATATAATGCAAGGGGGACATAACTCTAATGTTCGCTCGCAGATTTCTTCATAGATCAGTTGATGCATCAAAGACAAGATAAATAGCGGAAGTTCCCTTTATTCATATAAAACATTAATATTTTGATATGCATTTAACTATTGAGTACTGGGGACTAAATACATCAGTAAATAGCAACAAGTGTAATTAGTCTCAGATCGAAAATAGTTTGTCCGTTATACAGGTCTATCAACTGTGATATTATGCCTTTAAACAAGAATCTGAAGTATACACCCTCCAATGCATTTGATATACCTGCTAGCGTTCTTTTAATTATCTGTATTTAATATCATCTGATAAATGCATTCATATTTACATAGATTACTTACAATATATGTAGCTTCTATTACTGACAATACAGATGTAACAGATGTTCAAAATGAAAACATAGTTACTGCTGTACTGCTGTGCATTAAAAAGATCCAAGCGTTTTACATAAATGTTTTAAAATAATAATATAATTCTTTATAATCAATAAATACAGCTTGTGTGCCCACTTAAATACCCTTTCATTGTATATATGTTCCTCTTCTCCTTTTGTACAGACTATTCTCTCTTTTGTGTTATAGATTATGTACAGTGTATTTGGTTTAACCATATTTTTATTCACAAATGAACGATGATTGGTAATCAAGCTATACAGCTTATATTTTGGGTACAACATTTCTATTGTGAATAAACTATGTTTAAACTAAACTAAATGTGCATACATATGGACGGTATTCTCAGGTTTACTGCAACATTCAGCGCTAAGGATGTTGCGTGTTTCCTCCTGACAAAGCATAATACACGATTGTATTGTCTTATTTAATAATATTTATTATATGTAATCTCTGTCCTTGCTTATAACTAATTTGATGTTAGCGTAAATATATAATAGTTTTAGTGTTGTCATTTGCACTGTATATAAACATAACATGTAAATCCCCAACTTTATTAAGTTATATATTTGTACTATTTTCTCTGTTTTATATTAATATAAAATGCTATTATTGTTGTCATTTGCACTGTATATACTGTATATCGCACATGTAAATCCCCAACTTTGTTAATTTATATATGTTTGTAAATACAACTTAATTATTTCTTTGTGATATATTAGAGAGCGGATCTCGTAAGCATATCGCTTTTATCCAATCTCATGACATTTTTGGTCAATAAAATATGTTTAAACTAAAGCGTAATATAAGTATAATAATCTTAAAAGCGATTCTACACCCCAATTCAAAAAGTAAAATCGTACATGTAAAATGTGAATAGTATACTAGTACAGCCTAAATGTCATATGGTATTCCATGTATTCCAGTGTGTAAGAATAATTAAAAACACTCATTTATTTGGCTTTTCTACCTTCTAGTACTTACTGGAATTAAATATCTAGATAGATTAGCGGCAGCGCCTGGGGTATTAATAGCCAGCCTAATGTGTCTGCTCACAGCGACATCCGCGTGCATGTCACCGACACTAGAACGCAGCGCTGTATGCTGGGCTAGTCAGTGTATAGCCGTATAGCGCGTAGTGTGGGTGTAGTGTGGCGATACCTGCTGTATGTACACCGGCGGCCATAGCTATAGCAAGGAAACAAACGCCGGCTAGTCACCAGCATCAAGTGACATCTACAGCGGACAGCTCGGAAGGTAACAAGCCATCAGTAGACATTCTCATCTGGACTGTAACGTATTTCTGTTGGTTACCAGTGGTTACCGGTGGGGGCTAATCTACATTAGTGATTCATCCAGGTAGACACGCCACATACATATAAGGTAGACACGCCACACGAGGAACACCTGTACCCCCCTTGCACACCTGGATTACCCCCATCCTCTCTCCAGGTAAGCCCGGCCACGCCCTAGTACACGATCTTGGCACCGTGTAGTACTTACGAGAGTACCGGCGATATTACGAGTACTGTTAGTATACTCATCTGCCGTCATGCCTCAATGCAACAGTTATTGGAACTAGGTGGGATGATAGGAATGTAATGACGTCACGGCAGCATTTTCGACGTATTAAATCAATGCCTATTTCCAATGTGTACCGAGGTATATCTCCATTGAACGTGCTGTATTGGGAACCGCTGTATGGACACAGGTTCAGAATGAGGACAGTTTCGTGATTTCTGGACATCGATTCCATGCCAGATAGTATGCATGCGGGTCAGAGGTCACTTCGATAGTGACTGTAGCCACGTGGTGGGTAGAGTTTGAAAGACCGGTGCTGGTATTAGACTGCGATGTCAGAGTCGTGGTAGCAGCTGTTGTATTGACTAGTTGCTAGGTAGAATGTGAATGCCTTGTATCCGCTCACCTCACGTAGTCCGCCAAGGTGTAAGGCGTGAATAAGTAGCCTACCCTTCTGTATACAGTATACGGATACACTACACTAATCACAGAAGTTCTGCTACACTGCTGGCATCAAGCTAATGATCTCACTAGAAGCCGGACGTCCATGATCTAACTCAAGTTATTATGATATTGCTTCTGCACTTGAACGTGCGTGTGTGTGTGTAGTGTGTGTGTGTGTGTGTGTGGTGTGTGTGTGTGTTGTGTGTTGTGTGTGTGTGTGCGTGCGTGCGTGCGTGAGTGCGTGAGTGCATGCAGGTGTGTACATATACCTGTAGTATAGTAATATGCATACATGTATACAATAATTATATGTTTGTATACAAATAAGGCCCATGCATATGCATGCATTATATAATTATTTCCCCTTGAGTGTAAAGTACATAATTATAGTAAGAGAAATATAAGTACAGTAGCTGTGCGTGATTTCATCATCAGATATTTGAGGCATGTAAGACTACGAGCCTGTACCGGTGAAACTACCGGTGAGTGTGTCACTCTAGATCCGTGCAGGGGAGACCGCTGAAAGGATGAGACTAAATTTAAACCAACTCTTGAGGCATGACCGGACAGTGGCTGCCCGAGAAAGGTATCCCAAACTGGTTGTTTAACTTTTCTATTGACGGACACAGGAGATATGTGCACACATGCCGTGAACTGACCGCGTGGTGAGCTGTGACACGCCCTGTGACCCCTGACTTCGCTGCACCTCCCAGGGAGGTAGCTTGATGGATGGACACTTCCTCAATACCACGACCTTTACCGAAGAAATCCGAATGCTATACATACTTTCTCGCTGGAAATCAGGGCAGATATCGATGAAAGCTTGCATACATATATGCTTGTGGCCATTGGCTTTATATTAGAACTGGTTGGACAGATACGAACCAGTGGACATGCTTGCTTGATTGCATGTGTGCTTGCGGTCATTGCCTTTAAAGCACGCTGGTGGACAGAGCCAGGTGGACAGAGGACAGTGGACATCATGATGGGGTTATTATGTCTGTCCATGGGAGTCTCATCTCCACATCTGTCACCGGACATCTCTCATAACAAATAGCCTACTTCTCCCGGTATTATGTTAATTCACAATACTAAAATGTTCAGTTAATCTATTAATGCACCATTATTAATATACAAGCAGGAAGTAACAATCGAGTGAACTATGGCTGTGAAATATGAAATAGCTACTATAGTATTGATATACGATCATATAAACTACCTCCGTCAGCTGTTCACGACGATATTGTGTGACAATCGATATATTGTGTAATAATATATTGAACACAACCCAATGTAACACCAAGTTTTGTACAGGTTTAATATACACTCTACTAAACGTGCTACATCATTTGCCATCACGTAGGTCTCCAATTCCATGTTCGTATACTAGTGACTACTTGTACTTTATAATGTACAGAAGCACCAGTAGTGTTAGTTGGTGATAATCTGCACGATGATAGTGACGTACTTGGACGTCTGTAGACCTCGTGCTCCACTCACACACATACACAGTATCTACCTTCCGTAGTCCACTTAGCTGCTTGATAAATACATAGTAAATATATTTCTCTTATCGCTTTCAAGTGTGACAGACGGAAAGTAGGTCAGGTCATGACTTTGCCCAGTGATACATAGCATGTTTCTCAAGAAGTAGTCCCTCAACTCGTACGATATGCATGGCGGTCACGCTTGACCGGTTACGGACCACGCGGATTCTACAATTTATCGAAAAACACTAACGGTGAATAGTAAGAATATATGTAGATGAATTCAACATAAAAGAAGGGACAGTGATTTATCTTGTTATCCCGGACCTGCTCAGTTCACTAGAGCGGCAACCAACGGTATTGACTAGACCATCTGAGGTAAGCCGCTCTTGTACTGCACTACAAGTTGCAGTGTGAACTGTATGTTTATAATGTAGTCAATGTTATGTGCGTCAATCATGCGTGACATCCCCGGCTATTAACTATTGATATATTTACCTGCCCAGTTGTCACCATAGAAACTTTATTATATGATCAGCTCAATGGTCAGAATCATGTATGTGTTACAGCAGGGTTTGGCAAACCAGCAGGACATTACATGTTCTAAGACCAAGATACCATTATATATAGCATGGAACATTACTTTCTTTACAATTATCGATTACTATTTGCACTTTTACACAACTATTTGCACTTTTACACACTATCAATTTGCATAAAGTGATCGATCAGCAAAAAAAATGAAGTTTCTTGGTCGGTGTATGTAAAATCTTTGTATGCAAATGTCAATCTTCATGCAGATCACGTCTGGACTATAATTGTGATGTGAATACGTATTTTTGCTCTCTCTCTCGATAACGTGTGTGTGTCTGTGTGTGTGTGTGTGTGTGTGTGTGTGTGTGTGTGTGTGTGTGTGTGTGTGTGTGTGTGTGTCTGTATGTGTGTGTATAATTTCGTGTAGGTATGAATGTAGGTATGTATGTGTGCGAGTACATCTGTATTTATGCATAGTGTGTGTTTATTTGCACACACACAACGAATTTGAACTGACTATCATGAGAAACAATTTTAAGGATCAATTTCAATTAATTTGAAATCGTATGTCTAATCAATGGGGTTAACTTATCCCTGGTTATCCCTGTAGTAAACCCTACTATAATATCAGCAGCTGATCAGTATAGCAGGTATTTGGTCTATAGCTCGTCAGTATTCCTGTCCTCAGTGTCGCTTTGTTTCCCAGTCAGGTCACGTCAATATGCATATTATCCATTTTAGATTCGCCTGTGCAGGTCAATACTAGTATACCTATTCTCCCTTTCAAATACGTCTAATCTCGTCAGTATACGTATGGTATGTTTGTGATTGTCCTTCCAACATAGAGTTGAACATATTCTCCATGTCAGGTTACCATTAGTGCATTAGGATGTAGTAGTAGTAGTAGTAGTAATACAAAATACATAGTATCCGTATTCATGTTAGAATCTCTCTCTCTCTTTTTCTCCGTGTGTATGTGTCTGTCTGTATGTATTAACTTCTTACCTTTCCTTAGCTCGCTAGCATACCTTTATAATACAATTATACATCAATGTTTCAGATTACCATACCCGAGCTAGTAAGTATACCTATGCTCCCTTGTTTCAGATTATCTGCCAGAATGTCTGTACAGCAAGTTCTGGAGGATGTCAAAGGCTGGTACAACACCTCAATGGCCAGGGCAGGTGCGTACTCATTGACCTCACTCTGACCACTCACTGACCGCTTGGTCATAACATAAGTCAATCTGATCGTCATAGCAATAAACTCATAACCTTAGTAAATCTTATCCTCATAGCAGTAAACTCATAACCTTAGTAAATCTTATCCTCATAGCAGTAAACTCATAACCTTAGTAAATCTTATCCTCATAGCAGTAAACTCATAACCTCAGTCAACCCGATTCTTTGTATATATGCATAAATAATTGTGGTAATATAATATGGCGTAAATACGTCCATAAGTAGTGTATAGAACAGTGTGCTTGGCATCCTATGCCCTTTTCTATTTCATTTTACAATAGTTTGTTCATAGCGAAAGGATAACGAGTCATAACATGTAATGAGGATGTCATCTATATATAAACCACACAATGCAATTAATACACAATATTGATATACAACCACTTTATACAATCATTACTTCTAATTATCATACAATAACTATACGCACTGCTTATTATATAGCATCATTGTATACAATCATTATAATCAGGAGTGTCTCGTTTCCTAAGTTGGCATGTCTATTGTGAATAACATATGTTCAAACTAAACTAAATCATCATATACAATCATTATATATAGTTATTATAGTATTGTTTACTATATGGAGTAATACTAGATGGAATCATTAAAGGGTTCGTGCTGTTGAAATGTTATCATGGGTTTGCATCCTGTGTTTTCCAGACCCTCGGGTGTTTGATTTCCCACTTGCCCAGACTCCGGTTCCCATCTTCTTCATCCTCATCTTCTACAACTTGGCGGTGTACCACGGGCCTCGGATAATGGAGCAGTACAAGCCACTTCAGCTCAAGTGGGTGCTGGTGGTGTATAACTTCAGCATGGTGGCTATATCCTTCTGGGTTGCACATCGGGTGAGTAACAATGTCTACTCTTTTTGGTATGGTTAACCAATGTTATTAGCTTGACTAATAATTAATTTGTATTCCAGAAGAAACTGGTTTTGCCAACGTAGGAGAAAAGGAGCTCTCATTAAGTGTGTGGCATGAGGACACCAGTTAAAACTATGTTAGGTGTGTTTTAGGTATCTGGGCCAAGACACCCTAACGTGGATGCCCAAAAATAAGCCATGACACACTAGGTGAAGATGTCCTACGTGACAATGTTTGCTGTGGACACTGATAAACCTTTAAATCTTAGCTGTTTTACTTTAAATAATGTTTATATGTTTGTTTATAGTAGGCCTACAAAGTTATAGCATTACATCTTCCATGCTACAATCCTCCTATGAGCATGGTATGCGTTCGCTGTATAGACGCTAGAGTTCCGTAGTATTTAAGGCAGATTGACGTGCGAGGATATGATGTAACTTATAGATAGTGGACAACATTTGAATTTGATAGAACTTTAATAAATCAACATCCAACGGCATGGTCCTATCACATAAGTACAGATATGCATAGGTGTCTTTAGATGCATTGATCCTGAAAGTCTAGGTTAGATGGTGTCTATATAGAGTGTCACTATAATGTCACGTGCTCTGTCCGCAAGTTAGTCACAGTATCTACTCAATGTGGACTAAGATATTGTTATTTGTCAGAATAGTAGTATAATGTCTTGGCTTGTGCAAATTAAATCCACTTTATATATTGATACATGTTATCCATTGTGTGTTGTATTGTCTATAGTAAATATACATGTATTAGTATTAGAAGACTTGATTCAGCAGCTAGACTAGCGCTGAAGACACGGTATCCTCATTAGTAGGAAGACACTGCCCAGGCATCTACCTCCGGAATTCCCCATGGTTTACTCCAACGATTGTGGCTACTAAGCTGTTAATTAATCCATGTAGTTATTACAGGTTCCAACCCCTACATAAACACATCGCTGAGATCACCGAAGAACTGGGGAAAGCGGCATACAACAAATGCTTCTTTCTGGATGTCTGCACCACCGCCCAACCACCCCAACCCCACCCCATATTTATCTCTGTCTCTCTCTCTATCTCCCTTTGTCTCACTATTTCTCTTTTCTCTCTCTCTCCTATCTACTCTCTCTCCATCTCTCTCCATCACTCTCCCTCCATCCCTCCATCCCTCCCTCCCATCTCTCCATCTCTGGCATATATTGCAGTGTCAGCAATATCGTGTATTGTTGTTCATGATATCACAACCGTGATTTCGTATTATTTGCTAAACAATTTTCTTTTTTATCTGTGGCATTCCAGTTGATTATTATAGCGGTGAGGGGCGGCTTCAGCTTAGTATGTCAGACTGTCGACTACTCGCACGCCACGGACGCAATAGAGGTATGCACTTCCGGTTTATAGATTTATTAATGAACTTTAGTCAATTACCGTGGCATTGCAGGCGATCGTTATTTCCGTGAGAAACCGATTCAGCCTCGTTTGTCAAACTGTCGACTACTCCGATACTCCCGACACCGCGGAGGTAAGTATATGTTCGCCGATGTTCTACCTGGGACATAGCAGAAACCAGTAAGATAGTCCACGGGTATTCTGTCGGGAGTTACGTCCCTTTCCGGACGTGTGTGGCTCGGGCCTGTTTACGTCACCGTGGAATGCGTTCCATATTTGCTACATGCAATACATAGGTAGGCCTACGTGTAGAGCGTGCACTATAACTATGGGCCAAGCGAATATCTGAACAAGTGAGGCTATTGCGACAGCTGTGATAGTTCACCAACGCTGTCATTGTCAAAGACGTTTCGTAGCAATATGTTAAATTTCTAATGATTTTTCGTAGCAACTTTTCGAAAACAGTGTAAGAAATCATTAAAAATCGAAAATATTGCTACAAAATGTCTTTGGCAAGGACTACACTGCTGCTGTATACCACCCAACCCCACCCTAAGCTAATCAGAATAATGCTTTAAATATTTTATGCTTTGAGTAATTCAATTATTGAATTAACTAACATTTCCTACGAATAACTTCAGAAGTTATGAACCTCATTACCCCCCATCATCATATGTAATTAACCCACATGACACTACACCACCGCTGTATTGTAATGCCATGGGCTTACGCCTCTTTATCCTTGGAAGAACATGTATATTGTGATGTATTATTCGGTATCTGAATTTTGAACAATAATAACGTTCCATAGCGGGAAACACGTGTGAGGTTTACCGCGAAGGTCGAGGGGAACCAATCAATGTCGGCTTTCGCTGACACACCTCTTACAGATGAAAGAGACGTGATGCCCCACGGGTGTCATACAGCAGTGGTGTAGTGTCCGGGGTGTAACCCACTGCGACTCCTCGTGTACGTCCTTCTGTTCTCGAGTCTCAACGATACCGAATTCTCCACTTAGCTGATAATCAAAACGTCCTGAAGCGTATTGCCTAGCTATTGGGCGACACGTGTGTAGATAGTTGTGCATATCATATGGAACTAGCATCTGTACCGACAAGGTATGCTAGAGTGCAATGGTAATGTCCCTACCAACAACTGAGCATGGTGTCTTCAGTCTACTACTACGTTAGACGTGGATTTAGACGTTGGTTAAAATCGCCCAACTCTGCGCATGCACGTTCTCTGGCTTCCCTTGTAATGGCTAGGGCCTACTGTAGACGACGTGGAACAGATCAGTTGGACTATGTTACTGGAATACGCTATGTAATATACGTTACCTGCGGGCTGGTGTACCACTCATATATATTCCTTCCTACATGCATCGCGTACAGCTTCCGTACGCTTATATCTGGTGTTGGAGCTGGTGCACGTTTAGTTCCTGGGATAATACTTAGGCGGATCCTAGAAGGTGACATTCTCGAAGCTCGCATATCCACTGTAACCATAGCGAACTCGTATGTAACCGATCGCCATGTTTAAGATGTCGCTACGAGAGTGCTAATGGTTTCTTAGTAGAGCTTAGAGAAACGATACCCCACCACACGTATACTTTTAGCACATTTATATTTTTATTTGGGAATACCACACACACACATCACATCCACTCCCAATTCTTTCGACCACCACCACCGTCGTCACCATGTCTGGATCCGCCTATTCAGTTAGTGTTGTCTTAGTTTAGTACCAGTTATAACGGGGATGCAGTATACAATATACAATAGTCTAGTCGTACGACTTGCTCCTTTCTAGCTGTTATGTCTCTACTTTCTGTCCGAGACATGCGCAGATACAGACAGAACATCTAGAAAGGAGCAAGCCCGTAGATACAGCCGACTCTTAGTTCGTGAGCCCTAGTGCAGCAGGTCATCTGCGTGTGGCTCATGGTATCAACTAAGCACAAATAATTAATTTCGCTTCTAGAAATGCTGAAGAATATAATAAGCTATAAGCTTGTCAACCCGACCTTAACACCATTAACCGAGACCGTAAATGATCCGAAAGCATACTGTGTCAATTATTAAACCCAAAGCCCGCCTCTGAGCAGCGGATCCTATTAAATATCATTTAATCATGTGTATGTGGGAATGTATCGACCAGTTGGTGGAAATCCGGTCTGTTGCCAGTACACAGGATATGCTAGCGCCGATATGGGTGAAATAATCTGGAAAGCGGCTCTAAACCCCAATCCAACCCACTAATCTGCTGAAATAGCGTCCTGCTACCTTGTCTGACTACACGTGTAAAACCATGGACACGGTCAGGGGTAGGCGTGTATGCTTCCGGGATACTCATGCATATTCAGCGTAGTTTCGTGAAGCAGATAATCACCTATTCACTATCGTGTACGGTACCTATTCACCATCGTGTACGGTACCTATTCATCAGACATGCGATGGCTTTTGTTGTTACACAAAATATGGTGCAGATTTAATTTTGAAATGTATTTAAATACATTATTACATACCAATACAAAGAAATATGGTATGTAGTAAAGACCTGTGTATATTGCGTACAAGAGGTCGTATACCTCAGTTTACTGGTGCCTGTTACTTTAACACTCCACTACACTGTGTCTAATTGGGGAATCTATGTTATCTGCAGCATGATATCCCAAGTGATCTAGCACTATAAAAACCCGGTGGAAATCCTGGCTAGTATGTAAGCTGTACATATTTATACAAACGATGATATGGGTGAAATAATTCTTTAAAGTGGCTTCAAACCCCAACTCAACTCTTGGAGAATGTTTTACTGCAAATAGAAGTCATGCAACATTGCCTGCATTTCTCAAAATATTACTATTTTCATATACTAGTCATAATAATTGCATATTTAACGCAATACGGTTACAATTGTAATCGACGCGTAAATATGAAGTTACAAATATAATCCTGTTGTGAAGACATGGCTAGTCCTTCACTCACTCACTCAATCAATCAATCAATCAATCAATCAATCACTCAATCAATCACTCAATGAACATATTTATACTGTGCATTCACCATCACAAGAAGTCGAAACACCCGACTGGTCACTACTGGTTTCAGATCGAAAACGACATGAACTGTGTCATATTCGTAAAGCATGCTTGAACTTGCAACCCGGTGTTACTGTGCATGTATGTTTTTAATAAACCGGTTTCAGTTTGGCGGTATATATATATACTATTATAGTACATGCTAGTATAGATGTTAAGTGAGAGAACACTACACTATGCTGACTATTGTGTGTTTTTTGTGTACGATTATGTTGTATGAGGGTTGTTACTGGGTACCCCCCGTGGTTTGCTGGCCAAGCATGTATAACTGTCGGTGTACCTCCTAACTGCATGCACGTGTACCTGTAGCATAGAGCGTATTCGTTTCAAACATTCGACCAACCCTGGGGTAATAAAAGTAGCCAATGACCAAACACTCATGATGATACGAGTACCCTCATTGGCTAATTTCATCACGCGACCGTCACCCTAGGATAGGTCGAGTGTTGAATCGAATACGCTCTGATTCATTCATTCATAATGTAGTCTAGTAGTAGCCTCACTTGATTCCTATGGTTAATAGTCTCTGTCCATCGTAGGACTCCATACACAATCACAGATTGATCAAAACGACTAATGAAATAACTCTCCGAATAAAATACAGTCGTAAAGACTTCAGAGAGAATACAATATTAAAATACGTATTTTACATGTGCTATTAATGATTGTTGATCTTTGGATATATGCATGTATTAATGTTCCATTAGATGTAGGATGTTGACGTATTATTTTGTTTTTCAGACTATGCAAATAGCTTGGCTATTCTTCTTCTCCAAAGTACTAGAGCTTGCTGATACGGTACGTACCCGTGTGTTAGATGGGCCATAGAGCGTTCGCATAGATAGGTCACATAGATCGGTCACATATATCATATTAATTAAGTGTCGCATATATGGCCACATAGAGGAGTCATGGATAGAGGAGTTACATAGATGGGTCATGTAGACAAAAGGGTCACATATATGGTCACACAAAGTGGGGGCATGTCATTAGGTCATGTAGAGGGGTCACAAAGAGAGGTGTCATGTAGGAGCGACTATATTATATAGATCGGTCACATAGAGAGGTCACGTAATGAAGCCTACTGGATCAAGTCTCAAACATCAGTTTCATAACTACAGCAGAAGACTAAGATAATATGAAATGGAGATAGTGCGCTCTTACTATTCCTGTATTGGAGTTGGGTTTTTTTTGTCCTGGAAATATAATATTTACCAACCTGTGCACATTTCACTGCACTACTAATGCACTACACCATGTCCATATGTCCACACTCCTGCCCACCTCTAATCAATGCCTTGCCTTCTCTTGCAGATGTTTTTCATTGTTAGGAAGAAAAATTCCCAAATATCGTTCCTCCACGTGTACCACCATTCCACCATTGTGGTGGTGACGTGGGCGGGCATGAAGTGGGTACCCGGTGGTAATAGTAAGTAGGACGTGGATAGTCAGGTCTGAACCATTATGTGTGCTAGTTCAACTGTATACACTGGGAATATTCATCATGCTTCCTGCATCTAACAATTAAAATGGGCAATAGTGTTGTTTATGAGTTTTTAAACACTTTTTATGAGAACTAACGTTTCATGTAGCCTACACAGATTGAAAGTATGGCGCACATTGCTTTTGAAAATACTGTTTAATATACATGTAGTTCAATAATTGAGGATATTAGATGCTTGTCAATTGTCCAATCAATGCGATAATTCTGCATGTAGAGAAATTCTATAGCACAAACATGGCATACTATGTGTATACATATATAGATATAAATATATGTATATAAAGATATAGATGTAAATATGTAGTCACGTAGTTGTATGATAGTGTTTGACTAAGTTTGGATACTA
Organism: Lepetodrilus tevnianus; assembly: GCA_032361465.1. Classification (NCBI taxonomy): domain Eukaryota; kingdom Metazoa; phylum Mollusca; class Gastropoda; order Lepetellida; family Lepetodrilidae; genus Lepetodrilus; species Lepetodrilus tevnianus. The sequence continues at coordinate 6,873 of JAUTBX010128869.1, read as the reverse complement.
GGTGCAAAGTACGATCTCTGATACCCCTGCCATCGATTTTGTATAACTAATATATTTCCATTGACGTACGCTGGATTCCGTGGTATCTAACACCATGCCCAGTGATTTTGAAACGGGACATAGATTACGCGGATGATATCCGGGTTATAGTTCAGCAAGACTTTAGTTCAATGACTGATACGATATCTGAGGTTTTTAAACACGTACCGTGTCGATCTACTATCTAATGTTTTGGCTGACTGAGCTTGGGGCATATTGTTAATAAAATAAAGTGAAATGTAAACTATAATTGTATACATTAAAAGGAAAAATCTAAATAATATGATTTAGTTTGTGATAGTGCTGACAAATACTGCAATAATAGATTGAGAGAAGGAGAGAGGGGGATATAATAGCGGAGGAGAGAGGAAGGAGAGAACACGCAATATAGATAACTGAACTTTGAAGATGGACAGAGGAGAGAGAGAGAGAGAGAGAGAGTGGTGGAAGGACTCGGAGAGAGGGGGAAGGAGGGGAGGTAGCGATGGGAATAGAAAGAGGAAGTAGCACGCTAGAGAACAATTAGTTATGAAGATAAATATAGAGAGAATGTGTAATGGAACAGAGGAGTGAACGAAGAGGGTAGAAAGGAAAAAAGAATTGGGGTTTGGGAGACGAAGCGAGAATCAGATAGTGGTAGAGAACTCAACTCAATTCTCTGTTGCAGGTTTCCTGTACCCACTACTCAACTCCCTTGTACATGTAGTTATGTATATATACTATGGACTGGCAGCTATCGGTCCACAGATGCAAAAATACCTCTGGTGGAAAAAGTACCTCACGATGTTCCAGCTGGTAAGTACGACTACAGTTTCTGAATCGATTAAGACCATAGCCAACTTCTGGACCTAGGACTAGAACTACAAACTGTAATTGCTGTTGGGTAGTTTTGTATAAAGAACACAGCTTGTATGATAGAGACAAACCGTAGTCAATTAAAAAGCTGTCGCGTGTTAATGGCGGCATGTAGCTAGGATAAAGCAGTCTTCCCCAGTTTTGGTCCGCAAAAGCAACATTGGTGATGCCTGAACAGGTTCAGCGGTATGCAACAGTAACCTTTTAGGTATCGTTTTCATGGAACTCTCATATATATCTTACACGACCACGAGTACTCTCACAGCGGTCTGGTAACCACTGCCATAAGTCTTCTTCAGAGGCCTGTGGTACCTACTACCTTCACGAAAACTTCCTGCAACGAGGCCCCCGTATTTACTAAGTCTGTCATACTGTCTGGACAGAACACTGAGGGTGTGCAGTGGTACACGGACGCCCACACATAGGTATAGGTCATGTAGGCAACCAACTAGATCCACAATTTGTACATTGGGTCCAGTTTCATAAAGCGATAGTATCGCCGGGATGCTTTTAATCCTGCGTACATGGTTCGGTGTACAGAGGGTTTAGAAAGTTGACGTCATATGTGTTATATATGTGCGTCCATGTTACTGAATCACTGGGGGAGGTAGTTTATTACTATGTATAGCCTGGCATATCAATACAGGTTAAAACATGATATTAACCCCCGGGTGTGTTGTCTATCATGCTCACTAACTATGAAACATTAAACAAGAGAATTGTTGTGTTGCCAGGAGTAGACTAAATGTTCTGGGAGGCGGACTTTGGAAGACAGACGCTCTGTTGGGAGTGTCGCACAGTCCAAGTATTTGTTATCTCATAAAGAATGCATAGCAATAAGTATGAGGTGGGTTGTATAGTTGGGGTAGGTATAAGGGGGGAGGGTGTAGAGGGGGGGTGTACTAGTACGTCGACGATGTGTAGTAGACGAGAGGTGGTAGGTAGGAAGTATGGCGAGTAGATTGTTATCGCGGATATTTTGCCTTTTGGAAGAGAACTATTATTTTGTTGTCTAAATATATATTAAATGGAAATTCTCGAGCTTTCAAGTATGCACTTTAATTGTGTAACACACTTGACAGTAAACAAAGACACTTCATAATACTACTGTCTCACTTGGCAACATACGTCGCCCAAGGATTCGTGGAATTATTATTTGTAATGCGCATGTAGCATAAAACAATTAACTGTGCTACTGGGGGACAACCGTGCATGTAATATACGTCAGACATCTGTATCTGGTGATCTGTCAGGGAAGATAACACGTGTACTGTACGTGTCCTGGAAAGTCTCCCTCGTGTCAGTCGTGTTTTCCCCTATTGCTAGAAAGGACATGTATCCATGATGGGCATCATCCGATAGCCGATTTCTGAACTATCTGAACTACCTGTAGATTGTAGCACATGGGGTCAATGAGTGCATGTGACTTCTGTATACGTCAGAGTGAGTGTCCAGTTTGTATGACTTCACTCTCAACCCTACACTGTGCGAGAGATTGTAGGAGACGTGTTATGAACAGGATACGGCACTTAGATAGTGTCCTAGTAGGCATATAGTAGTTGGAAACATGCCTCCAATACAATTCATTACCCGGATATGTTCTAACTCAGTATCCTGTTTACAGGCTATGAAAATCCGTAGCAACAGACCCTTCACTGTCGACATCGTAAAGCGTATTCGTTTCAAACGATCGACCAACCCTATAGGGGTGATGAAATTAGTCAATGACCAAACACTTATAATGATACGAGTACCATCATTGACTAATTTCATCAGGCGACCGTCACCCGCTTAGAAACGCTTGATTTTATGTTTAGTGTCACGATATTAAAACGTGGCCTACTTTGATATACCCAGAGATAACCTGAGATACCCAGTCATAGGAGAATAGGAATGCATTAGCGGATGCAGCAACACAAGATGTATTCACATTACCACCCTGCGAAGAATTCAGTGCGGTTTTCGCATCCATTATGAAAATAAAGTACATTAAAAGAAGCATCGGACTCGTAGCGATCAGCTAGAAACATAGTTCGAGACCTCCATAAAAGTGTTTCCTGTTCACCCATGCACAATCCTTGCACGTAGTCGGTGCTGGAGGCAGATTTTGGATATATGATAATTAATAATATTCATAGTTTTAAATAAGAAAACACTACCCCCAGAAGTGTGTATCTACTATAAACATTGTACAGTGCACCACTCGGTATAGCATACTACAACACAGCTGTAACATTCACTTCCTGAGTTTACACTGTGCGTTATGAATTTGACTCTCAGCTTGTGGGCTTATACTTATGAATGTTTATTATAATACTAAAGTGACATCTGACTACACAGTACAGGTACAGCTGAGCGTCTACGTGCACTACAGTCACCTGGAAAGTGAACCTAGCCCGCTATCTAGATGAGACGTTGATCTCAATGAGAATGTGAACGGTGGATTTTTATCTACGCTACACAGCACTATAGACTACGTAGTAGCCATATCTCGAATGAATCTTTCCGTCACATCATACTTTTATTAACTTATAATGACTATATGACAGTTTCTGTAAGACGGAATATTTTCGGCTGTATTTGAATGACATGCATTTAAGAAACGTCTGTCCTGTCTGTTGATAATGTGAAGTATTAAAGTCCTTGCACACCGGAGGCGAATATACGTTCTGAGATAGAACTTTATCAGTTACCGGTATCTACATGTATATGAGACAACTTTCAATAGAAGCTTGTATTGTCGCCGCTGATTGGCGCGGCGGTGTTACGCTCCCCTCTGGTGTGTGATGACCTTTATATTTAACTATTGTCTCATTTCTCTCTGCAAATAATACAGCTTTGTTTTTTTTACTATTTCAGATGCAGTTTTTCATAATGATAATTCATTCTGGAGTGAACATGTTCATGAAGGACTGCGAATTTCCGAAGCTTTTCAATAAACTAATGTTAGCCTACGCAGGCTCCATCATGGCACTCTTCCTGAACTTCTACTTCCGGGCGTACATCCAGGGACGGCGGCCAGCGCCATCTGTCGACAAAGCCCAGAAGATCAAGTAACGACAAGTTAAATTAGTGAATTAATTTCATAATATATTTGCCAGACACGGAACAACATACTTGATCTCTTTCTAGGGTCGGTGGAACAAGTTCTCGTCTGGGTGCCATTGCTCGACAACGCACCGGAATTCAGATATAGGTTATCATGATGTTGACCAATGTCAGCAGACGTATATAAGTTACGATGTATTTAATATTGGAATACGAGAATACAGTGAGTCGAGCGTGCGGGAGTGCGTGCGTGTGTGCGTGAACATCCTGGTACTGTCTTTGTGTTTAATTTCATATCCGTTCTTCATATCTCTATGAGTGCCTGCAGGTTTCAAATGGTAAAGGAGTGATAAATGTTTGTCATTCATTTTGAATCTTCTGTTATGGCGTCCATTCTCACCTTGATTCACTTCGACTTTTAATTTATCTATATTATCGTTCACTATGTCAGAAACGACATACAGAGCTTCCAATTATCATACCAAAAGAACACGCCTTGTGTGTCAAGTTCGACACTGTCACATCACCATAGTTACTTGCATCATACTGACACACAAAGACGAAGGACCAATATATGTTAGATGCTTTTCTGACTGATGAACAAATGGGGGTAGTCATCCTAGTAATACTAGTAGTTCAACTGTATGCCTAAGACAAATAAGCATTGCATTTAGTATGTATAGTATAATGTGTGGGTAAACGTTTACGTTCTGCTATTAATTAACTAGATTGCATAGTTATCATGGGCAGTTATCTTGCTTTGCAGAATGCATTGAATATAATGGTCACGACTTGATAGTGAGGTAGTGTTAGAGTCTGCCCGTGTAGTGTTGGATTGTTAGTGTTGTGATACTTGCTAGCTCTGTATGCTCCACGTGTTAACACCGCATAGTAATTAGCTCAACTGGTAAAGCCAGGCATAGAACTATTGTCACGACGTACGTCACATACGCCACGTGCCTACAGGAACATAATAATAATATGTCATGCAATACCATTCAATAAGGCGGATTTTTAAGAGCACTTCATACACTTAGTTACATGCTTGTTTTATGGATGAAGTGGCATTGTGATAAGTGAGCTGTATATAGGGGGACTATATGCTAAATGCCTTGCTAAATGCCTTGCTAAATGCCTTGACCGTGTGAAGATGTATGCGTATATGTGTGTATGCGTATGTATGTATGTGTGTGTGTATGCATTACACGTGTATATTTTATAGAAAAACAAATATGTCATATCATGTGTATTTCACGCTGGACCTTTTCTACATTTACTGAATAAATTATTCCGATACATGAAATTATATGCGACTTTACTATATGAGTAGGCTAAATCATGCCTGGATATTATCGCAGTGCATATTCATTGTAAAGCCAATGGAGATCTAAAGAAGATGATGCGTATATTTGATCTCGAAATTGTCTTAATAATTACTTGCTATCCTAAGAACATGACCGGGGTTGTTATTATGATGTCACGTGACCGGAAACCATGTAATGATGCTCCTATATCTGCCAATTTCGATGATGTGTTAATTTCTTTTTCTAATTGTTGGTATCATTTTATATGAAATATGTTTCCCAGAAGCTTTATTCGAGAGGTGATTTCAAATGTAGAGACCGTGAGGCCTATTCTCGGAACGTTCTCACGATTGTACGACAATCTTAGCGAATATACTATAGTATGGCTACGATCTGTTCTTAATTCGTAAGAACATTTCGAAAATAGGTCCCCTTGTCATTAACAGTAATATTTTGGAGGAAGTATCTGGGACACATTATGTGCGTAAGGTGGGCCACACATCTACAGACCATTCACGATTAGGAAATATGATTATGCCTACTAAACAGCAGTTTGTAGTCTGAGAGAAAAACAAACCTGCACCAGACTTCATACTCGTGTTGTATCCTATACCTCTTCTCTTGTGCACGAAGCTATTTTGAGTACGAATTCATGCTAAGCTCAAAGTTTTGTTCACATAATATATTCATATGAAGTTTGAGCTTGAGCATGAAATCGTACTCAAAATGTTTCATAACCTGGGTGCCATGGTCACGAAGCCATCGTATACGAACCCTAAATACATCGTTATGTACAGCCTTCGTGGAGTAAATTATGATGGTCCCGAAAGAGTCAAATGTTCCTCAACGAAGGCTTAACGATGTTGTTACGTATACATCCTCGAAAATACAGGCCAGTATGACTACATAGCCCCTGGTGCCGCTAGCAGGGTAGTACAGACTGCGAGTGGATAGTGCATCGACTTCACACATCTCAGGACAGTCTATGGCCCATATTATCGAACGCGATCTGGACCAGGTTTACCTCTGGAATTTGAGTTTAACATTAAACGCTATTATGGAAAGCAATTAACTGGAAACAGTCTGAACCTGGTTTTGGTATGCCTGAGTTTCCGTAAACCAAAACTAACCTTAATCCAGGTCTACACTAAACCGCGTTCGATACTATTGGCGTATATTTTTATATATGTTTACTGGAGAAGTGTCCAACGCGTTCGTTTCGATTTGGAACACGGTTTGAGCACAGACGGGACGAACAGCCACGGTATCAGTTCACGAATCTCTCTTATCCACGAAAATACCATAACGCAGCTGTTCTTTCCCCCAATAGTTGCAAAGGGAGCGCTATGGTATCTTAAACGGATGAGAGAGCTTCGTAAAAGCATAGCTACTAATCTATGGTATACCCTGGACAGTTGAAAGAAACATTCCCTTGGTGAAAATTGGAAGCTCAAATATGCAATATCCTGCACTATTTTGGTAAATAGAGAGTATTAACCTCGTGTCTTTAGATATCGTATAATATATCCTGCACTTAGCGATAATCTTTTTATTAGACGAGCTTTAGCGAGTCTTAATACATAGAGAGTATCCCTAAGTGCAGGATATATACGATATCTAAAGACAC
>JAUTBX010128858.1:0-10151 GCA_032361465.1 Lepetodrilus tevnianus | reverse complement strand
TTTGAGATTGCTTCATTAATGAGATCCCTGTCTGCCCATGTCTCAACAAACACTGCTGTTGCACCTATGGAAAAGATAGCAAACAAAATTCTATAGAGTTCATATGACATGGGAACAAACAGGAGGATACGATCACCTTTCCTGAACCCTCTTTTTTGTAAATGAGTTGCCGTTAAGCAGACATCATTAAAAAATAAAGAATAGCTGATGGTTTTTTTACCGAGAATAATAGCAGTTTTATCCGGAGTTTGTTCAGCATGCTCTTGGAGCCGGTGGACAATGTTTTTCATCTCTGTCACACAATGAATCGTTTATAGAAAAATGCTTTGTCCTTTTCAAAGAGTTTTTTGGAAAGTACCGGGTCAAAAGAAAAGCTGCTATTCTCAGGAATATAGCGGTCCACCATCATGTTCCAAAATGCAATCCTTGCATTATCAGACGATGACTCTTCCAGAATAGAAAAGGATTCTCCGGTTTGCCTGATACTCATATATTCAAATATGTCTGAAAGATTAAACACATCAAAGCCTTCTTCCCAATGCTGACAAACCTCGGACAGGTCTCCATGAAAGGGATAAATCCTATCAATATTTCCTTTTATTGTATTAAAATTTTCCTCTCTCAAGTAATGGGGCAAGGCAATTCGAGAAAAATTTCCGGTCATTATAAAATGCAGGTATGGATTTGTATGTGTGGGAAGAGTGACTACTGCGTGCTCCACTCTTTTCAGAAGACGTTTAGCGAGATTTCCGCTGGCGTGAGAAAAAAAAGCTGGGTCCCTGCCCAGTTTTCCCATTACAAACTTGCTGAAAAATATTTGAAAGAGAAGTCTGTAGCGCAAGTTATTCCACCTGCCAGTGAAAAATTCTTCCCTGGCATCTCTGTCTTTTTCCTGTAACAGCTCACGGATAACTTTTTTTCGATGAATAAATGGTAGAATTTTATTTCTGAATAAAGAAAAATAGCTTTCAAATTTTCCGGAAGAGACGATGCTGTCTCCAATTCTGTCCCAGTTTTGCTCGAAATACTCAGCAGATTCTGGTGAAAGAGACTTCTGGAGTGTGGCAAAAAGCTGGTTTCTTTCAGTACTCTTACTGATACCTAGAAGCTCAAGTACTTTTGGATATGAAAGATGTCTGAAAGCTGCTATTCTCAAGTCAAGACAGGCAAGCTGGGTTGCGTTCAGATCAACAGCGACAACAATTTCCGGATCATGAACCAGCATAGACAGAGAATTGTCACCGGAACTTGCAATTGACAGACATCTATCACCCTTTTGTATCTGCAAGGCTTCAAGAAGAATATCCGCATCTTCCCAACAATTGGCATAACGGACGAAATCGAACCTGGCTCTGTTGGCAATATCGCTCAAACTAAACCATTCTCTCTACAAGCCCGGTGGAACCGTCCATCTGAACCATATCGTTATCATTCAATTTTTCGGTAATATTACGCAAACCAACAATTGTAGGAATCCCCATTTCTCTGGCCACAACAGCAGAATGAGAGAGAACTGAGCCGCGCTCAATAATAAGCCCTGAAATTGATGGGAAAAGCGGCACCCATCCGGGATCAGTTCGTTTGGCAACAAGAATCTCCATGTTCAGGGTGGCATCAAGGGGTGAGTTGATTATTTTTATTGTGTTCTTAATTACTCCGGGGCTACACGGCACCCCCTTAAAAAGATCAGGATCATCAGGTTCATCTGCCATCTCAACTTCACTGTCTGAAAAGATCTCAACAAAGTTATCATTATAAATGGAGCCGTAAAAATACATCCTTTCAAGATGCTCTTTCTTCTCATTTTCAGAAAAATCTTCCTTCCGTAATTGAATACGCTCCCTGATACTTCTCTTATCAACTGAACGTCCCTCTATGAGTTCCAGGACTTCCTCGGTGCGTAAAAAAAAGATATCCCTGTAATGGGTAATCAATCCATCTTGTTCAAAGTTCTTCCCAATCCTGGTGAAAAGTGAACGGATAATTCCAAAAATTTTTGTACGCAGAAAGCGCAGCTCTTCACGATCTTCTATTGCCATTCGGGTATGCCTGAGAATCCAGCTTAAGAAAAGCTTCTTCATCCCTGAAATATTTTCAAAGACAATCTCTTCTGCCTTTGCTCTTTTCTTTTCCTCTTTATGTATCAGTTTATTGAGGTCAACCGGCTTGTTATTAAGGTAATTTTTCAGCAAAGTAAAAAGAAATGTAGGGTCCTCTTTTATGCTATCCACCTCAAGTTTCAACTCGTACATACTTCTGGCACCAAACTCGGCAATGTATGCTTTTATTTTTTCTCGTATCAGTTTGTATTGTTCATCTTTCCTTTCAAGGATAAGGGCAATCAATTCCTGTTCGGTCTTCTTTCTAAATAATTCAGTGAGGCTTGTTTCTTTTCTGATCCAGTCGGTGATTTTAATTATCTCCCTTGTCGGCCTGGTGCTTGCAATATCCCCCTGGGCAATGAGGAGATCATTTTGTAAAGTATCACTGTTTGGAATATTTAGATTCTTAATCATTTTTCCAAGAATGCCAAAAAAGATCATTGTCTTGAAATCATTTGTAATGGGGGCCTTCCATTTAAAAAGAATTTTCCTGAACAATTCGTCATAAACACCTGCAAGCTGATGATTTGAAAACCCGGAAAAATCTTCATTTAAATAATTTTCCGTGACCCTGTAAAAATTTTGAATAAATTCCTTAATGGCCCTTTTGATGGTAAGCATATAAAAAATCAGTTTACCGGCACTGACAATTAGGTGTGGAATTTCAACAAAATATTTCTCCCTGAAACTAAGCGAAGAGACCTTTTCTATATTGACAGAACTTTTCACACCCATCATATTTTCCATGAACCGCTGGTTCAGGTTATAGCCGGGAAGAAGCTGAACTGTCGCATACCAGGAGTTGAGATTATAAAATATTGCTCCATCAATTGAGGCAAGCATGTTTCTAAAGGTTGATGCCATGCTTTTAATTCTTGAATCAGGGGTGCCCATCATATGATAAAACTGCCGATAGACCTGGTCGTACACCATGCTTGCCAGGGAAAAGGTAAGAGGTGAGGTGGTACCGGGAAAACTTTCAACGATATTTGAATTATCAAATATTGTTTTCTCATCGCTTTTATTAATATGTGAAAGCGTAGTGACGGGTCTTGACTGCAAAAAATAAAGCTGCTCATCTTTAAAACAAAACTCAATATCCTGTGGGATTGATCCGAAAATCTGTTCTATTTTTCGTCCTGCATTTGTGAGCTCAATTATTGTTTTATCACTGAGAGATTCTTTCTTCTGCAGGGTTGAGGACACATTTTCTTTAGTGGTTCCTGTACCTTCATCAGCATGAAAAACTATCTGTTTATCCTTGACTGCGATCTGTTTTTTCAACAGTATGTTTTGTTCATCAACAACCCACATGTCACTGTCCAGCTCACCAGATACAATCCCTTCACCAATTCCATACGTTGCATTAATAAGCGTTTGATCCGGGTTATTGTTCAGTGGATTTCCTGTAAACATTACTCCACTGATTTCTCCAAATATCATCTTTTGAATAACAACGGCAGGCCGAACTTTACTTAACGGCAACTTGTTGTGAAAACGATACGCCATAACCCTTTCTGAAAAGGCTGAAAGCAAACACTTTTGTATGCTGGCGAATACTGTTTCACCAGGCTCTACATAAAGATAGCTTTCAAGTTGGCCAGCAAAACTGCATTTATCACCATCTTCGTCAACTGCTGAAGAACGTACGGAAAAATAGTCATCACGACCTGTAGAAAGTTCAGAAAGAGCAGACATTACATCTTTCTGCAAATCATCTGAGAAAGAAGCGGAAAGAACCAGTTGCTCCAGGGTCTCGGATATCTTTTTTATATCAACAAGTGATGAAACAGAAGCCTGAAGCTCGGCATCTATCTTATCAAGAACAGTATTTTGTAATGCAAATCTTTCAAAGAAGGTGGTTGTGAGAATGAAAAAGTCAGGAACAGAAATCCCGTTCCTCTGCATGATTATTAGGTTTCTGGCTTTTCCACCAATCTGATTAATTGATGGAATATCGCCATCTCTTCCTGGAAAATAAATGTCGGTCATACGTTCCTTATATATAGGCAATGATGATAAGAGAAAAAAGAGTGAGCATATACAGAGCGCCTCCTATTTTAACGATTTTGGCTTTCTTACCGCTGGAATTAATAAGAAAAGAAAGCCCGGTAAAAAGGAAAAGAGATAAAGCTCCTGTTATCATCAGGTAAAAGTACCAATGAACTCCGGCAAGATAGAAAAGACAGAGAAGAAGCATGGCACCAGTTCCGGCTATTGCACTCATACCCACGACTGTTCTTTTAATTCCCCATATTGCCGGATAGGATTCTTCATCTGCAAGATTTGATTTTCTACTCAACTCGTATGTAAGAGTGAGAGAAAGAATCACTATGGAAAAAGTAAGGAGAGAAAAAGGTATTAAGGATATTTGCCCGACAGTATTAGCAGCATAAAAACCAAGTAATGGAATTATCATCTGATGACAGGCAAGATATAATCCTTTTTTTGATTTCAACCAGCTAGCCAGAAAAAATTCTTTAGCCATCAGCATGGACCAGAGAAAGATAGCCAACCATAAAGACATCTGCCTCAGCCCATATAATGCACTGAAAACAATCTCAACAAGAACAATCAGTAAAAATAAATTTTTCAAATCCTTTCTACCTATCAGCCCCTTACTCAGCATCCTGTCCGGGTATGCGTCCTTGTCGCTTTCGTAATCCTTTATATCATCCAAAAGACGAAGATGGAAAAGTGATAGAAAAACAACAAGGCTTCCAGGCACGGAATATAAAAAATATGGATGGCTTCCTGTTATAAAAGCCTGATAGAAGTAATAAGAATAAAAGAGCCCACCACCATACAACAATGCACCAAAGATAGGAAAACGTTCTCTGACATACTGTAAGTAGAGTTGTTTCTTATTCATTTTCTCCTAGGGGTACTCGTAGTGAGCTGGTAAAGCTCATAGGCATTTTCTGCTGACACATCGGTCAGATATTTCGAGGAACAATTTGATTCCTCATAGTATGCATGGATAAGGTAGGTATATTTTCTTTTTACTGCAAGGCTTACCTGCAGATGAAGCATTGCATTGTAAACAGATTGTTTTCGTATCTCCGGGAGAACAGTTACTGATTTAACCAACAGTCCTTTGGGGGTCCTTTTTTTTTGCAACAAAAATTGCAGCTTGCCCCACAAACTGTTGATATTCAAATTTTGCAGGAGCCCCGTGTAATCAGGTATTGAAAAGAGAAAGCCAACAGGATTACGATGAGAATCTTCGGCAATAATGATAAACTCAGGGTCGACTATTCTCACAATCTTTTTGTATATAAGGGAGAATTCATCAAAAGAAAGCGGACTATAGAAGGAATTATCCTTAAATCCCTGCAGAGACAGATCATGCAAAATCTTCAATTCCTGATCAATGTCAGCAATATTAAGATTTCTGAAACAAATCCCATGTTCAAGGGCTATTTCGTAGTGATTGCTGGTAGAGCAGAGCACTGCTCTCAGATCCTTACACTGTGAGCTCTTGTATTTATATTTTTTGTTAAATCCAAACCTCTCTATAAATTCTACATAATAGGACAAACTAGGTTGGTCTAGAAAAAAATCAATCTCCTTTTGAACACAAAGACGATACTCGTGCCATGTGGAAAAAAAGAATGGATACAAAACCGTGTCATGCTCATGTAACAATTGGAGGGCTGTTTTCATTATATACGAAAAAACAGCATAATCATTCACCGACTCAACAAGTGCTATCTGCCCGATAACATTACCACCTTCATCCTGCAAAAGTCTATTTGAGCCAAAAGCAAACCTGCCAACAAGTTCCTGTTCATTATACACCAGAGCATAGGTAAAACTGTCCATGCCCTGGATCAGAGATGCTGTTTTCTGCAGGTTATAATTAAGGAGGGGTGTGTTGGAGCAAATTTTCCTTGGAAAATCGATAAACTCCTGCAGCATACCGCGACTTTCCACAACAGAATATCTCAAATCAATCCTTTGCATTCCTAGCTACAATTGCCTGGGCAAAAGCTATTAGTTCATCCCTTTCAAAACCGGTAAGAGAGGAAAGTGCCTCGAGCGATTTTTCAGGTGATTCCTTAAATTTTTCCTTTTCAATTCTTGCAAGTGCCTCTTGCCGTGAAAGCATTCCGTTTCTCACAAGAACACTTATTTCCGGAACAATATGTGGCCGGGTTTCAGCAATTTCATAAAGATAACCCGCAGCATCATGGGCATCACAATCGTAATGTGAAAGAATTTCAAAGTTATCAGGCCGACTCCAACCAACATCTTCCTGAATATGATCAACAATTTTTTCTTCATCGTAGGAATGATATAAAAAATAGGGGAGAAACTCAGCTGGTTTCCCCTGTGAAAGATCAGGAAGGAATGCCCTTATCTGGGTGTAGAACTCTTGTGAAAAACTTTCTTTTATGATTGCAAAAACTTTTTCATATGTTGCCTTCACTGTGTGTTCATCTGCATCTTGCAGGCCGGCATATATAAAAGGCAGGAATGGATCAGTACTTTCCGGTGAAAAAAACCTGAACATCTGGGAACGGGAACGGCCATGGACAGCCAACGGGATTCCATGCTTTGATGCGAGCGAAATGGTTGTGGCATAGATAAAATAGGAGCAGGCTGTGCAGGGAGCACCAGTAAACTTAATTGAAAAACGATAAAAAGCTGCAAGCTTTTCCTTTTCAACCGGTACAAAACAATGATCAACACCAAAAAAATCTGTTACCGATTGAATCCTCTCTCGCCCCCACTCATTCAAGAACCCGTTGTCTATTGTGAAAGTAAGAACCTTCAGTTTATACTTGTTTACAAGCCTTGAGAGTACATACGTGGAATCTTTGCCCCCGGAAACACCTAAAACAGCATCATACGTTCCTTTTCCCCTGCAATCTTCAAGGCGCTTAAGCCATAAGGTTTCCAATGCCTCAAAATCATCGAGTCTCTCCTGCCATTTTTCATATTCTTCGCAAATGGAACAAAGTCCTTCATCATTAAATGTTATCCTCGGTACAAAAATATCATTTAAACATCTGCTACAAACCTGTTTATTCATGGATTTACCCGGAAGAAAGAGATGGTAAAACGTAAATTATTTCTTTGATGCCAAATACTTTTGATGGGCAAACATCATATTAATCTGACTGTAAGCATATTCTTTGCCAAGACGTTCTTTGACTGCACCAAGACTACTTTCTTCTCCAGCAGACAGTTCCCTGCCTATGGATTTCTGTTGAGCGGAAGAAAGCAGTTTATCGATGGAGAGTATCCCCTCCTCCACAAAGAATATGAGATGTGATTCGATTGTTGCTTTAACAAGCCCCCTTTCCTTTGCAATTTCAGCGATACTTTTGCCCTCATTAAACATATCCAGACTGATGGTTCTGGTGCTACCTTTTGGGCTAGATTTTTCTTTTAGTTCTGGTAAAGCAACAACTTTGATCCCCTTCTTTTTCCGATAAGCACGTACATGCTCAACAATTTCTTTGCCGTAGTTCTCGATGGTTTTTTTCCCAACTCCTGGAATTTTCAAAAGATCTTTCTTAGTATCCGGCAGGAAAACAACAATCTGGATCAGTACCCGCTGGTATAAAATCTGAAAACGGGCAATATCAAGTTCACTGGCTTTGGCTGTTCTCCAGTCTCTCAATATTTCAAACAATTCCGGGTGATCAATATCAGATTCAGTATAAGCTGGAGTCTGATGTTTTTTCACTTTTGATGGTTGGAAATCTATTTCAGCAGCCGATACCGCATGGAGATAGCTTGATGGTGAAAAGCCTTTTTTACAGGATTGTATTCCAGCAAGCTTAACGTTAATTTCTTTTCTACAATTGTTCAGTACACTGTTTATTGTCTTACGAAGCTCTTTATTGTCTGTCTCAAATTGTATTGTTTTAACTGAATCATCAAAGATTGCAGCAAACTTTTCACTAAACCAGATGGATGCTTTATTGAGGCGTTCCAAGGTGTGCTTATCAGTTTCCGGCAGATTCTGCGCCTCAAAAACTGTAAAGAGTTGATTCCTGAAATTTTCTCCAACCGTAAAAATAGAATCTCGAGCCTGTTGTTCGATAAGAGCCATATCCCCTGCACCTGACACCTGCACTACTCTCGCATTACGGGTAAGAAGATGGACGAGATAACCCAAACGTTTAGCCAGCAATCCAAAATCAAAACAGTCATACAGGAGTTTCTGTTGATAGCTGATTTTTGCATCATGCAGCATGCTTTCAGTTGGAGGATTCTTCCTGCCAAGCTTATCAAAACGTAACACAGCCTGGTCGGTGTCAACTCCCCTTGTTGCAATGGGGGAGCTAAGTATCAGCCCTTCCATTGTCTTACAACGACTTAAGGCAACATATACCTGGCCATGTGCAAAGGCTGCCTGTGCATCAATGATGGCCCGTTCAAAGGTCAGGCCCTGGCTCTTGTGAATGGTAATGGCCCAGGCAAGTTTTAACGGATACTGTTTAAACTTGCCAACCACCTCTTCTTCAATCTCTTTGTTCTCGGTATTTATGGTATATTTTATATTTTCCCAACTGATCGGGTCCACTTCAATTTCTTCTGTATCACCCGGGCACAATACAAACAATGTTTTCCCGATGATCGCAGTAATCTTCCCGATTTTTCCATTATAATACTCCTTTTCAGGGGAAGGATCGTTGCGAACAAACATCACCTGCGCACCCTTTTTCAAAGTAAGCTGCATGAGTGTGGGAAATATGTGTTCGGGAAAATCACCAGAAATATCTGCGTTAAACCGATATTTTTCACCCTCAATCTCTTTCAGCCTTGTTTGATTAATTGATTCAGCGCTGGCATTATGGGTGGTGAGTGTTATATACCCTTCATCTTCGTCCGGCAGGAAATCTTCAAAATAGCGGGTATTCAGGGCGTCCATTGTTTTATCATCAAGGCTGTTTTCCCGGACACTATTCAAAACCTGAATAAAATCTTCATCAGATTGACGATAGATATGTTTCAACTCAATGGTTAACAATTCTGTCTGCTTAAGGGCATTGCTGGAAAAGAAATAGACAGACTCGTAGTACTGTTTCAGCAAGCTCCACTCATGTTGTTTGGCCACAGGAGAAAGCTGATGCAAATCACCTATCATCAGCAGCTGTACGCCCCCAAAAGGTTGCTCGCTGTAACGATGCCGGCGCAGAGTAGCATCCACAGCATCCAGCAAATCTGCTCGTACCATACTGATTTCATCAATTACCAGAAGATCAAGGCTCTGTATGATCTGTTTCTTTTCTTTTGAAAAACGGAAATGGTTCTGGCTATTCCGCTCGTAGGCATCACTACCTGGAATATAGGGTCCAAAGGGGAGTTGAAAAAAAGAGTGTAATGTTACACCACCTGCGTTCATTGCAGCAACTCCTGTGGGAGCGGTGATTATCATCCGCTTTGGAGTTTTTTCCTGCAAACCATGAAGGAAGGTGGTTTTACCTGTGCCTGCTTTTCCGGTCAGGAAGATATTGCTGCCGGTATACTGGACAAAATCACTGACAAGCTGCAGTTCGCGGTTTTTGAGAGACATATACGTCCGATTGAAAAATTCTAGCGAATTGTCAGATAACTTTTTAGGATTTTAGCAAGTAATGGGGCTAAAGAAAACACTTCAAGAAGATCATCACTCACTCGTCCGGGATAGCTGTCTGAACCAATTACTTTTGTAATGGAACTATCAAGAAAACGCTCACGAGCCCCACCAGCCATTACCAGATGGGTTGCAAGAACTGCTATTCCTGAGGCCCCTGCATCCATACAGCGTTCTGCGGTTTGGATAATGGAACCACCAGTGCGGATCATATCATCACAAATTACTGCTGTCTTTCCTTTCACAACACTTGAAACCTGACTTACTATGGTTTTATCCGTATCATATCGATCTTTATCAGCCGCTGTGTGAGAACATTTAAGCAAGCTGGCAAGTTTTGCAACCTGCTTTGAAAATCCATAATCGGGGGAAACAAGTACAAATTCACCAAGATCAAGTTTTTTCAGATGCTCAACCACAAGCTCACCTGTCCAGATATGTTTGGTCGATATCTC
>JAUTBX010128847.1:0-10153 GCA_032361465.1 Lepetodrilus tevnianus | reverse complement strand
ACAATTAATGGTATAATGTGACAGAGCTTTGTAATTGTAAGACTCTTAACAATATATTAATTATGTCACAATATACCAACAAGAGAAATGATAACTCCACCTTGCAAAATCACCAGAAATACAATAACAAACATTATAACCCGTTATTTATTTATGTTTGTATTCCTCCTTACAATGTTACTTAGAAGTGGATCAAACTATTAATATTTTACCTCTACTCAGACCGATCTCAACGTTTGCATTTATCTCTCTGTCCGTTAGTCCATACATACACATACACACAGCGTGATACACACACAAACACTCAGATGCAGTGGCTGATGCTGTACACGCTGACGTTGGCGAGCTTGTAGTCTGGGACGACGTCGAGTAATAGTGACCTTGTAGAGTAGGGCTGACATTGGGGCCGGTCAGCTAACACACCTGTGATTGTTGGTGTTAGGGGCAGGTATTTACACAGGTATTACATCGGTAATCCATCGTCAACATCGTGCAAGAAATAAAGAATCGATAACGAAAGCAACAAATCCCCATGCATTTCTCAGGGCCATACATAGTGAATAATCTTTTATATTGTTTTTCTTTTTCTTTATATAGAAATCTGTCCGATTTTTTGTTGGTTAAAAATGTATTAATATGTTCTTATAGTAAACAAATAAACAATGTTAGGATGAAAACGTGGCCACTAAAATGAATTGTTTCCTGTTATGCTGAGATGGTCCATGTATCCTAGTGCATTAGATAGATATCGTCGGTATACTTTATTTCCTCTAGATAATTAAGATATACATGGAAATGTGAACGTCCAACTGATCCATGGTAATTGGACGATTTGTAAAACACATGTCTTTTCTTCTCACCAATTACTCTTTTCCAAACTTACGTAAACCTGGCGAAAACGTTCAACAACAACATTGCAAAAAACATTGAGTGGTTTGACAAGCTATTGGAAAACATCAAGTTCGAAAGAGGATTAAAAGATTGTCGTGTAGTAATTAGAATAATTATAAAAAGTCATTTAAGGAAATCTAGATTTAGCAATCTTAACTTCAAACTACAAGTAAAGCTGACACTCATATTCAACACGTGGTACTACTTTCCCCGCGCTCGCACAACTAACTCTCACTCTATTACAAGCTTGAGTAACTCAATTATGGCGTTTACAGAAACTTCCGGGGCGAAATACGAGGCGCTAATTTACTTTATATATTGTTTAATCACACTGAAATTACCGTTTAACACCCCCAATATCCCAAGCGCTCACGCGGGAGAGATTACAGAAGGTGGGTTTCAAAATATACCCTCTCAACATGTGTAAATTGCTACACATGTTAGGTCATTAGTCGACAAGAAAGTATTATGTTGCACTCATATCTAGATTAGTTGGAAAGAAGCTATCCCGGTGAATAAACACAAATATTGAACTTACAATCTTCACAATTAACGCAGTATAACGAATTATTACAGAGGAAAAAAAGATAACATAATTAGATTTATGGATATTTACAATTTCTCCAGCTGGCAAGGATAGTTTAACATTAATTATGCCATTAATCTATGTTCATCCTATATCTAAATGTACATAGGTAATTCAATAAATAAATAATACATTAGAAGTAATACGTTTTCTGATTTTCCAACAAAAGACGGGCTAAATGTCAAATCCTTTTTGACATGTCATTGACATTCGCACAAATGGTGTTATTTATCTTTGATTGGCAGATATCAGTTCATTTTCAGTTCCGTTAAATAGATTTACTTAAGCACTAAGACGTGCTCGCTCTCCCCAGGGGTATTGTTACAACCCAGAATTAATTTGCAATGGGCACGAGAGGACAGCACGTGAAATATTATCGCACGTGATTTCTCCCCGGGAGGCAATCTGATTGGATGACATATGTTGACTGGCGCAAAGGGGGCATATTGCCAGTTTAGGGTGAAATAGACAATTATTCTGCCCCGCAACCGTCATGAAACGCTTCAATTTCACCTCTAAATGTTATCTTAATTTTCACTGCTAGAATTTCAACATGAGAATTGCGATTACATTAGATATACCAGTAATGTGACTGCGTTTAAATACAGAATTTATGGGAAATATTTAATGTAGGATCATATCACTTATCCATTTTCTTGCAATAAAATTTAAATCCAGGTAGCATAGAAAAAAACGTGATACATTTACAATTAATTAATTAATATTCATCAATAAAAAAAAATTATAATTAATTTTGAAAATAATCTCGAATACATTTATTTCAGATGCATAACAATTTGCGACATACGAACGTACAAGTATTTTAAAATATTGATGTGTTAAAACATATATATATTATTAAACAAGTCATATCGTTGCAACTTGCCCTTGACGGCGGAATCGTATTTTATTTCTTCTTGAAAAGAAAATGTGAACTGCGGGGAAAGCGGTATGAAAAACATATAGAAATGTATGTATCTGTATCTACGTTATCCAGCATTCTGGTCTCAACGTAATACATAGCATAGACACCCGATCTATGGTGTTGTGCTTCCATAACATTCTGCAGACAAAATAGTCTGCACCACACAGACCACACTGAGTATAACACATGGAGGGGACTCCCAAGGAGAACATAATAATTTTGGATATTATTTTCTGTTTATGCTAGTCTACAGCATATACCACTAGTCCTGTAAGAAATCCACCTGTATTTATCATAGTTGCATATACTGATATATATCCGATTTAAAGTGAAATATTGTTATTTTATATATGTTGAAAAAGCCGTGAGTAACATATGAAAGTATGAAATATAACGTACCCAAAATATTTTATAGTTTATTGTAGGAAGTTTTATTAAATATTTACACACCAACACATTTAGTATGTGTCGCTTCATTCAATTATTTCTGTGTAAAATAGGAAAATATGACTTTAAAATACCCCAATTATTTTGATTATTTATCGTTGGTACTGTTCATAAAGATATATACAGCAATAAATGTGTATGTGTGTTGTTTTGATCGATAATCCGCGAGTAAATCATGAACACATAAAACCTGAAATATGAGACACCAATTTTCTTTTGTAATTCTTGATTATAGATATTTTTTCTTAAAGATTTACACAGCAAGAAAGTAACACACGTTAATTGCTTTGATTTTCATTAAACCAACGAATGTGGTTGCTGTTTAGCGAGGAATGTGACATATCCAGTTTATTCTCACACATCTCTCAGTGGTCACACGAGGGGCAGTTTGTCATTAAATATTGCTGGCCGTTTTGCACGCTCTGAATTTTGACGAGATCGATGAGAAAGTGACCATTTAGCCCTTGTACATGTACATTCCACGACCGTGTATAGCCTTGCCGTTGTCTTCTGTTGGCTGTCAACAACTCGGATGAGCTGAACATTGACGGTTGTTAAATATTCAACGTCACGAGTTGAGCATTCCTATCATTAGAGGATCAGCGGACACATCCAGCTAGACAATGGTGCCGAGTAGTGGCGGGAAAAGTATAAGGATGTGACCGTCTTCGGGTTTTTTTTTGGGGGGGTTTGGGTTTTGTTTTGTGTGCACAAAACCAATTGCAAGGACATCTAGCTCTGTTTTTGAAAAGGGGATTGGTATATCCAAAACTTATCGTTTGAAAATAATAGAAACAAACATATAATACATTTGAAACGACCAACAGAAAAACCCATCATCACCTTCTTAATGTTAAAGTCTAATGCTACTAAAAATGCTACATCCAAAAAGATTCGAATATAATCTAGTTATAGAGTTCTAAAATAGGTTTCTTCTGTAAACTATCGAGATGATTGTCAACAAATTAATACATTTTAAAATATATACAATTACGGCGAATTGCTGGACACCGAAAACAAAGCCGGAAGCAAAACAGTTAATGTTGACTAGATAATATCCTAACATTTTACATGCATCTTGGACCACTTTTAATATTAATTTCATCCCCTGTAATTTACCTATCAATCGCAGTTGACATGTTACAAACGAAATATAAATTCCAATCAAACAACTCACAACACTAGAACTTCGTTAAAACAAAAACACAAACACACTATTAAGCAAATCAATATTATAAGTAATAAAACATTATTGTAAATTATCTTGTATTGAGAAATGTTGTATCTAATCTGCCATTAATCGGCTATCAATAGATGGCTTATTATGTTTTATTATATACTGTAGTTAACAAAATCTGCCATGCATGTATTCTTCGATAACTTTAAATATTGATGTATTAATATAGATATATATCGATTCATGAGGTCATAATTATTTGCACGTAGAATTGTAACAAGTCCATTGGATACACCTGCTGTACGATATTTCTCTTGTTCGGATGAAGTCATGTTCAGTTCTATGGATCTAATGTAAGCGATCAGTGTCAAACAAATACAAACATTGCGACCAAGTCCAGTATCGCAAGACGTACTACTTTTAAATACGCCTGTCCGACGAGGTTCGCGAACTATCCCCCGCTGGACACCGCCGTTGTTATGAGCAATGTCTTGTACACGGCATATGTGTGGAAAATAGTGGACAGTTGCATACCAATGTGGCCCAGTCACATTCCGTTGGTCATCCGACAGACAAAGTCAGCCAGAGTTAAAAATGTATCCACGTCAAGAATGACCAAAAGCTAACGGCTAAAGTGGATATTGGATAACATAAAGTGACAGAGACCAAGTAATTACGCTATGTTCTATAATGTTGACAAACAAGAGCATGTTCCGTTGTATAATACAAAAGCAGACCAGGTGGGGCTTTGGTTTGCATGGTGTGCTTGGAATTACAACCACGTGTAAGGACCAATGATCGCTAGTTTTGGTTGATGTAACTTTGCGATCCACGAATATCGCGTCTGAATAGTCAAGAGAGGTCGTCATTCCGGGGTTGAACGTAGGACAACTGTCTTAAAACAATGGTTCTAATACAATGTATGATAATTAACTTGGCTCTAGCATATATTGACAAAATTTCATACACAACTTTGGCAGACAGTTGGTCGTTCAATACCGGAAACAGGAAAGACAACTCGGATATATGGAGAACGCCACAATAACACTGCAATTGTTTCCAAAGGTTTTGGATATGCTGAAGATCTAAACTCCCGCCAATTCTTCATCAGGTGTTCTGGTAATATTTACCATTCTACTTTAGAGTAAATACGGTAACGGAAGAAGTCGGCGTCTGTCATCTGGCGTCTGAGGGGGTTTGGGGGTAGAGACCACACAGCGCTGCTTCAGGCACGTCATGAACGCCTTCCCGCCCTATCTTCCGCCATTGTACAGAGCAGACGGCAAGCTCAGCCAAATCGGACCAGCATGCATATAAGAAATCAAAAGGATCTGGGGGTGGCCCATGCTCCGGGAGAATCCTGCACGCATCTTTTCCCAGTCTTTCCTTGTTTTTCTTTTTACCATTTCGGAATCAGCCGCTCTACAGTTTAATCATATGCAGTGTGCTTTTGTTATTGTCAGATGGGCCAAATCTCGGGCTGAGGGTTTGTTTACATTTTCGGCATTAGACTTCCCTCGGCCGATTTACCGCCGTAGTTCAGCGGAATGTTATCTTGTAACATACACCGTATAACCATTTTGCAATGTTTTATCTGCTAACCAGAGCCAAGAATTAAAACAAGAGATAATTTCTATTCAATGGAAAATAAACACGACCCGGCCTTTTCTAATTTCAATTTCAGAATATCAAACGATATTCATATTTCTTTTCTATGGGAAAGTAGTGAGAGGTTAAAAGCGGAACTATAGGACTCTGACACCAATGCTAACCAGGAACTGTTGATGACGATAGGTCCATGGTGTAGGCTACTGTATACTAATTTGGAATTATGTTACATGGACATAACTGTTACGATCTGTATTAGTTTACCTATGGCATAGTTATGCAGTATTAGGATTAATACGACAATGTTACTTGACTACATGCATTTTTATATAATAATGTGATACAACGGCACAACCTGACTAGCTTTAGTATTTGTTTTTCTGTGTAAATTAGTTTTGATGATCCGTGTTATCCAATATATGTATGTAATGCATTAATTCATACTTATTGTTATTGTTTCAATTATATATTATTACTATCATTATTTTGTTAGTAGTAGCTTATTATTATTATTTATTATTATTATTATTATTAGTATCATTATTTTGTTAGTAGTAGCTTATTATTATTATTTATTATTATTATTATTATTAGTATCATTATTATCTATTAATAGTATTATTATTATCTACACCGCATATGTGTACATTTAAGCTAAAGTATATATTCTCTCCTTCAGATCCTTCATTATTGTGCAACCGGAAGCTGCCACCTTCATTTTGGAACAGTGCATATCAACCTCCGCCATCTGCTTCCGGTTCCGCTCACAGTAACTTCCCCTTGGGTGCTGAATATTTCTCTTCCTCATTGTATGGACTTCACAAAAACTGGCCCTATTATACATCTCAGGCACACACCTACGGACATCAAGGCCCACATGCTTTCTCGTATTCAAGCATGGACTCCACGGGTAGATTAAACCCGCACTATAGTTCTCTAATGATGCAAAATCCATCAATAAGTGGGAGGATGGATTCAAGACATGCGCAGTACGATCTCGGCAAGAGCTCTGACGTTCTCTCAGCAGCAGGGTACTATTCTATGGGACGTTTCGGGTCGGACTTATCTTCGACTGTTGGCGTAGAATCCGGAATAACAGGTATGTACTTGTTTCATTTAAAAGTTTTGGCACATGGGTATATAAATAGTTTCGTATTTTCATTTTTTTTAAATGGCGTAACTAGACCTGGCTGCGTGGGTGGAAGGTTCTTCATGGAATAGATGACCCCGTGCTCCCGTAGGATAGATTCTGGTTCTCTTTGTTTTAACATCAATATTTCTTTAGACAGGGGTATTCGAATTTCGCGTGTTTTGGTCCGGAAGTTAACAGCGTCTTGTTATTGTATATATTCTGGCAGTAGTTGTAATAACTATATATCTTCCTGAAAATATTTTGTAAACGGATTATTCAAGAGTTGAAACATATTAATATAATATGGCATGAATCAAATCTAATATATAATAGTTTAAAATATAAATAATCAGATGGTTTATGTTGGACTATTGTTATTTTTCAGGACTGGATCTTCCGCTACAGCAGACAAAGAAGGAAATGTATTGGTGACACCGAAACACATTTTGAAAAAGAAATGGGACAATAAATTGTGGTCTGCAATTGGATATGCAAAAGTTTGGTAGTGACCTCCCTTACGTGATCTTGAACACTATTCACTGCCGATCTTTACTTGTTTCATCTCCGAAGTCTGACATTTTTCTGGAGGTTCGCAGCAAGCCTGTTATTCTATGATCTTCCATTAGGAAGCGTGCTGCACGTTCATTGACTGAGATGGGCTTCATGAAGATTCATGTCGGTGCAAGAAGCGCCTGTTATTATGTATATAATGCTGGACACTGTGTATGAAAAGGCGCGTGTATTATAAACTGTTGACTAAACACAGAATAAACGACAGTGTCTACTTTCTTTATTCGGATGACTCACAGATTCACATTACGCATGAGAGAGTCACGAAGAGTGACAATTCTAAAATAGCAAACTTACATTTCAAAAACAAAAATATACATGAAAATATATCAATATATAAGCACCATGACGTAATCTTAGGTAGTTTTCGTTCTGAAAAAGTTGTGTGTCCAATCCAATCACTGTAGAACGCAACATTTTGAGTCACTTTAACATATATTCTTTACTAAGAGCGGTAACACCCTACCTAACGTTCACTAATATTCTCATTTACATGTTGGTGGTGTGCTACGATATACTGCAAGTATTGAAAGAGCATGACTGACCAACTGCGATGTCTTGATTTCCGGTTATAACAATTACAACGGCTACTGTCATGTCATCACGGATGGTCAGTCCTGCACTACTGGAACCAATACAACGAGAGCACGTGCTTCTGTTTATACCATTTCCAAATCAAGACATGGGGCGTTCAATAAGCACAGGACTGAAAAAAAAACACTTAGCTAAACTGGTTCCCTGACCCATGTACCGTACGATTCTTGAGACAGTGGCTAGTTTGGTAAGACGCTTGCAAGCCCTTGTGTCTTTGAACGCACCCCAGTTTCTGTTAAAGGTCCACACAGTCTTGTACACGGTGTTGTGTAATAGTGATGCGCTCCTGTGCATGTCCTCGCTGTAGTTGGGTCGTGTGTAATCGAGGGGTAAGTTTCACTGAACTGAACAGAATGGAGTTTCCAGACATGTGGCACACAAGACGAACTAGGACTCCGTGGAGACACGATTCCTTCCCGAACCCAGACTCCCAACATCGCGTCGCCTACGAGAGCTTAACAAAATAAGACTTGATTCTTACTTTCCCACAAGTTAAGAGTCACAACGTCCCCACTATCAGGACAATCGCGACAACAGTTGTTGAAAAGTACACAACTCTTTTTCTCTCCTCCCAGGATTCGATGACAATTTCAAAACCCATCGAGTAAATCATGCCGCAACTCTTAGCAGTTGCTTCCCATAAGTCAAGCTCCTAACAGCACACTTCATGAACCGTGGATGTTTCCGCCACGGGAATTACGCGCACCGCACAGACGTTAGGTCAAAGGGCAAGCATTTGTGAAATTGATTAAGACTATGATACTGGCTTCCTGTGTTTTTTTGCCGTCGGGTCATTATATGCTTGGTAGGTGAAAACAAACAAACACAATCGTTTTAAACGTTGTAGTACGTATATTCAATGCTATTGCTCAACAAGAAACACAATAACAGTTACGGGTAATAGAACATATTGCGAAATGGAATAAAACTTACGTCGTGAAATTCCCCACGGAGAATCAGTTAAATAATCTAAAGAGAATACGAGCTGCACATACATCTAGCCATGTGAAGGACTTAACCACTTGCAGTGCATGCAATCTCTTTCGATAATATCTTAAAAAACATCCACCTAGATTTCAAATCACATCACCAGTACAAATGCCTTAACATTAAGCCATCTTATTAAGGATTTTACATAAGACATTAATTGTATTACATGGGTATATTGTGGACGATATAGATCCGTATTATTCCACATATTACTAATATTGATTTTTCTTTCTTTTATTCACTAAGAATAATTATTGCATTGAAGACTTATTGCAGGGATGCAAAACCATAAGAGTACACATTAATATAACTAATTAAGTTATACTAATAAAGTAATGGTAACGTTTCTATATAATAGCATTGTATTTATTAAGGTAAGGTATGTTGTTGAAGGAACTAGAAGGATGTATAGACAAATAATGATATATACTCTCCCAAAAAAGAAACGCATAGGTGAAATGGTTTTTAAAATTATCACTATTTTACGGAGTAGGTTGACATGGTGTTTAGTTTGTCAAATGTTAATGTCTTTTAGTTTGAAAATGTATCCCCGTGACCAAACGCAACATTTGTTGACTTTTGAAAGGTTTAATTCGTGGTCGAAAATATACTCCTGCAAATGTAGTGGATAAAAAACTGCAAGCACTATACTTGACACTTGTGAAAATCAGGAGATTGATGAGTGTTTTTTCTGAGTATAGAACGGTGGTAATCGTTTGGTGAAACATTCACAGTTGTTTGAGATATGAGCGAATTTCGATATGTCAAAACTGGATCAAGAATGCTGAAACATTGGTATCGGATCACTGGTGGCCATTAAGTCTCAGTTAGCAGTTGTCCGTCATTATAACGTCCAAAAAGCACAATTTCACGGCTTTGAGAACGTTAACAACAACATGAATCGATAAAAGATCGACTACGAGCTGATAGACCAAGTGCCACTACTGCAGCTAAGAATCGGTACATCCGGGTATTCCATTTACGTTGTCGGATAAAGCAACAGCTACTGCTTGGAATGCAACTGGACTACAAAGAGTGTATGCACATACAATACGGAACCGACTTCGTCAGTACGGAATACGAGCAAGAAGTCCTTAGTTCGGTCCCATACTGGGACGTCAACAATTACTTTTAACTTAATATATTTTAAGTGTACGGTGGTGTATAAACCTTAAAAATCTGAATCTGAGAAATTGCTGACGAGTTTGGCTCAGCAACAAGTGACGTTTCCTG
>JAUTBX010128814.1:0-10155 GCA_032361465.1 Lepetodrilus tevnianus | reverse complement strand
GCGATCGTGGTTTGACCCATCGACCTTCCGCACTCCGGGCGGGCGCTCAAAGCTTTACACCACGGAGTCGGTATGGTCGCTTCAAATTCACTCTTTCGTTTTTATTTCAATTTATTCTAACCTGCAAATACGGTAGTTCATTCCTTTAAAGGCATAATATCACATTATGTGCGAGTCGTAGATAATTAATAACTATTAATACAACTTAAAATATTGATGACTACTGTAGTGAGACTTGTGAAATAAGTAACTGGTTGTATAATGTAGGCTATACTTGTGTAGTCAAAACAAATGCATTTATTTCAAGTCAGGTACACCCGTTCTAGTCAACCATATGACTTGTGATCATGCCTTTTAATATTATATAGTAACATATTTGTATACTAGTATCGCTTTATGCTGACACACCTAGTTGTGTATCTAAACTAGATCTAGGCAATATACATGTACACAATCTGTTGTTGAAACAGAACTAGATCTACTCGATGCATACGACAACACATATTGCGTCAGGAAAGGGAATCTCCAAAACATCGAATATCATTGGTCTGTCTATAGCAACGTGTACATTCCACGTCACACCAGACAAAGAAGTAACGATATTATTGGATTTCCTTATATAGACCAATGAATAACCAGAGAGGGTTTCCCAACTTCGTGTCATAGACCACGTGACCCACCGGTGCGCTCATATCACCCCACCTCAACTTTCATTCAGGAAATATAGTAGAGAGAAAATAGTCCCCTTGCATAACTGTTGAGTTTTAACACTTACCGCGCCTGCATATTCGATATATAAATTATTACTGCCTTCAAAACTACATAGGCGTTAAGGTTGCTGGTTGATATTAGCAACGGCTGCGCATGAAAAATATTATTGAAACATTCGCAATAAACCGGCAACATATGGCGGAAGGATCTCGTTGATTGGGTAGTGACTAGTTTCGTATAGTTCCTCACGTCGTAATTACACGTAGCTTCCACCATGGCGTCTCTGGTAGGTTTAGCTCGGTGTCGGGGCAAACTTTAAGACGGGAGGGGGAATAAGGTCCCTTCCCAGGTTTAGTAACATAGGCGACGAGCTGCCGGAATCATCCAAGAAGTACGAGACGCCAGCTGAACCGATTTACATCCACACAAGAAGTTGAATTTCATGATCTACGGCGGCCGGTCAGACGCAAAATTGTGATTTTAGTAGGGCATCATCTGGTTTGGGAGTACTCATTTCGTCATCTGTTGAAACACGTTTCAACTGTGACGAACCTTTTCCACACGCAGCAGAAGTTACACAGACCTGGGAAGAGGGATCACCTTATATTGTTAATGGAATACAGACAACGCTTGTCACACGGACTTCGATTTACGACCAACGGACTTGGTAAAACGAGCACCCTCCCTGAAGTTGTCGATTTCAGTTGAAGTGAAATCGACGTCGGGGGTGTTCCTGTTATTTCACAACGTCATCGTCATATCACAGGGATAATCATACTTCATATATACGCCGACCAGACACTGTGCCTTCAATAAGTTTTGTTTTTGTACCAAGTAGTATCGCAAGAATTACCAACAGACTTTGTTTATTACGCCGAAGAGAATTTACCGATTTCCGGGGAAACAGTTTGTTTGAAGAAGCCGCCTCACGTGTTGCTACACAAAGGCTTCTCCCCAACAAAGGCTTGGAGACGGACACCTTAGTGCAGATTCCCCTCTCTTACCATCAGTTGGGAGTAGGCGCCCTCAACAGATAACCTTATTTTTTATTGCTCATATGAGCCTACCACGCCAACGGCCCAGACCCTTAATTGTGAGTCATGGGCCTCGCAAAAAGTTT
Organism: Lepetodrilus tevnianus; assembly: GCA_032361465.1. Taxonomy (NCBI): domain Eukaryota; kingdom Metazoa; phylum Mollusca; class Gastropoda; order Lepetellida; family Lepetodrilidae; genus Lepetodrilus; species Lepetodrilus tevnianus. Next base: position 8,324 of record JAUTBX010128814.1, on the reverse strand, counting down.
AATAACTATGACTCTCAACCAGACTTAGGTAATCGTGGTAATTTGAGTCCGGACTTACATCCCAACACACCTCCAGTATTTCAAAAGCCAACATTGGCACCAAGTTCTGCGAGTGTACTACGGATTGGAAGCTATCTTTTGGTTGAACAAAGCGAAGGCAATGAATCGTACAAAGCTGTACAACTATCGACGGGTGAAGAAAGCACGTGCAAGGTGTGTATTTACTATATTATCTCAATATATATTCTCATATGATCGACTTTAACTATATTTGGTGTTTACTATACTATGTACCATTTCCATTTATTTGTAACAGTTTCAGTTAGCCTTTAGTGTGGTGCTTATTAAAGCCTGCTTATTTCACCAAACAATGGAATGGCATACCTGGCATGTAGGGGTTAATTAGTTCATTGTTTAGAAACGCTGGGGCAGGTGTGGACTACCTGTAAATGATGTTGTTTTAGGATATTAATGACATGGCTTGTAATGAAACGAACATGCTTCTGGTTAATTAGTGTGACCATTGATTGGATCCAGCAACATGAATGTGAAGTTGATTATCAGTATATAGCTCAGTATAACAAAAGACTTAAGCTATAACATTATGTTAATTGTGTGAAATTGAATAGTCTTTGTTCATTAACCATACTGTATTAATTTCTACTTCCATTACAAAGTAAATGTTTCTTTTTGTTTAATTTCGATTTACGTTTCTTTAATTCTTATAAATATTACTAATTTAGTCATTCTGATGATCCATTGTGTTTAGTTTTAGTGTTGTACATTATTAAATACATATTGCAAGTCACAGCAAAACAGCAGCCAAGGGTGATCATTCATTTAAATGTCAGAAGTTTATCATGGGGCAGATACAAATATCATGGTGACTTGGAGCTTTATAACTGGCAAAGATAGAACAGTAAAGTCGATATCTGTCAATCTCCCGTAGTTTTTGCACTGTTTGAAATAGAATATGTCACAAATCAATCATCTCGTTGGATACAGGTCATGGTAATTGGAATAATCCGTATACATCATAAATGACATGTTTTATTTGGATAATTGCCAAGCTGCGAGACAAAGGCAGTTGCTAATAATTATATGACAATGAAATTTAGGAAAATAATAACAATGTCATCAACAAAGAGATGGTCAAATCCACAATTTTCCAGCAATGAATCGTTGTGGGCTTGGGGCTTGAATTTTTAACATTTTAAATTTAATATGTGTTTTAACAGTTAACTTAATTAGCATTTTTGGAATTGAAATATATATTCATGATCACTTCTCTTGCATTGCAGGCTTTCCCCGTGAGCAAATACAGAGATATTTTAGCGGCGTACTGGCAAGTGGATTCCCATGAGCACGTGACTGAAGTGTCTGAAATAATTCTGGGAGAATCCAAAGCCTATGTATTCTTTGAGAAGAACTACGGCGACCTGCACTCGTATGTGCGGTCCAAGAAACGTCTGAGAGAGGAGGAGGCGTGCCGACTGTTTAAGCAAATAATCCTGGCGGTCCGACAGTGTCATGAGAACGGAGTCGTCCTGCGTGACCTCAAGCTCAGGAAGTTTGTCTTCAAAGACCAAGCCAGGTACGCACAGTGCATTTTAATCGATCGCATCTCCAATCCCGATAGTTGTAACTTGTCAGTCGGTGGATAAATTAAATTTAGTTACCAAACCTGATGAGTCGACATTTATAAAATACGTCAATAAATTGACTTGTTCTTGACACATAATCAAGTATGACTTGTTTTCTAAGTTGAAACATGTCAAGAAATTGACATTACATGACTATTCGTCATACTATTTCATATGGTAGATAAATAAGTCGTTAGGTAGCTAAGGCCATAGAGCCAAATAGCAAATATTTTCTAGAACAATCCGTAAACCATCTAATAAAATAACTATGGCATAAATAGATGGACTTGATAAATTATGTGAATTTTATTAATTCAAAGAACCAATATCGTAAGGTTATTGACACATATTTGTTCTCTACCTCCAAGAAATTATATCGCACAGAATTTGTAGATTAAATCTTTGATTCGAATAATTTAAAAAATATATATATAATTATGATAAATTATACTAATAATTGTAATTCTTGTGATTTCAGGACTCAGCTGAGATTGGTTGGTTTGGAAGATGCTGTGGTTCTAGACGAAGAAAGCAACGACATGATGACGGACAAACACGGCTGCCCGGCATACGTCTCGCCCGAGATCCTGAGCGCTGTGGGTAGTTACTCTGGCAAAGCTGCAGACATCTGGAGCCTGGGCGTGATGCTCTACACCATGATGGTGGGGCGCTATCCCTTCCACGACTCGCAGCCCATCGCGCTGTTTGGGAAAATTCGCAGAGGACAATTCACGATCCCCGACAACGTGTCGTCGAGAGCCAAATGTCTGCTGAGGAGCCTGCTACGAAAGGAGCCAACGGAACGGCTGTCAGTGGATCACGTGTCACAGCACCCATGGCTAAAAATAGCTTCATTTTCTAGTTTTCACGGACGTTCCAACCGCCATTCGTCAGATCAGATCGTACCTGATGTGGTCGTTTCGGATGATGCCGATTCGTTTTACGCGTGAAAGATATAAAATTACCTCCGCTCCACTAATTAATCTTGTTAAACTTTTAGGATTTTATCGTTTACATATTCTTTTGTGAAATGAACACAATATTATTGAAGTTGTCGACAACAACTGGTTCGGATATGGACGCTCAGGTTTTGATCTCAATGCAGTATTTGTGAAAAAGGGACATGAAAATAATTTCATGAAACTGATGTGATATTCATGAAAAATAGGATATATGCCAGTGATGGTATCCCCCAACATAAAGCAATTTCGGGTAATGGATTATGGCGAGGTATACCATGGCAACTGTTTGAAGGGTGTCCCAAGGTGTCCGGGATACATGCTGTATTCAGATACATCTATCTGGAGATGAAATCTATCTCGAGATAAACTTATCGGGACTCTTGACACAGTGGCAGCTGAATGCTGAGGAGATACACCAGCATGGCACCATTGCGTTGTGTGCATGCCTGGAAATGGTAAAAGTTCTTTGTACTAGTACAAGTATGAATGTTTTTGCCCTATCAATGGTGCCAAATGTTCTCTCCATATCAAATGTGAGTGTGTGTGTGTGTGTTTCTGTGTGTGCTTGTGTTTGATACTGATTTGAATATTGCATGTTTGATTATACAAGGGTTTACTTTTATTTTTTTCATGAGATTATAGGAGAGACGAATGAACAGTCTTATTTATCAGTCAGCTGGTATACGTGTTAGTGTTTTGAGTGTCGGTATGGTACAGTTGATAGTGAATGATTGATTGACACATCTTGACATACATGGGACTGGTGCGAGTAACTTTGTACAAGATCTTATGACTGCTCTGCCTATGACTGCACATGTTGGTGTATCTCCAATCGGCTCCAAAATATCTATTATATATATCATTGTAACAAATGAAATGGACATGTTTGTATGTAGCAATCTTGTACAAAAACGGCATTTTTGAGTTAAGCACTGTATACATGTGTACAGATATATATATGGATTGTGTAAGCTTGCCCTGCAGCTTGTATGATAGAAAGCAAGCTAACACTTCTCTCCACCAAAGACATGGTGATTGGTTGTGAAATACACACAGGACACATGAGTGACTGATGAAATATACATACCACTCTGGATGATTTTTTTTTTAAGCATGTCAATTTCACCCAATGCTACAACAGAACATGTCAGTCAATGAACTGTCACTTTGGAAATGAATACATTTCTTCTGTCTTTCTCTCGTTCTAAGAGAATAAAATGAGTACAATCTCCAATGAAGGCAGTATGGAAATGGTTTAACATCGATAAGAGAAATATACATGTGGGAATGACGACTGAGAGAGTAATATTGTATCAGATAGTTGGTGTGTGTGTTAATGTTGGTGTGTAGATCAGGATCGGCAAGTTGGATGTGTAGGAACAGAGATGGAGACATATGATGTATATTTCTTTGTTTCGGTACTGGAGGAGAGTTTAACAGTTATCAAAGTGTTACCGGGCAACTCTGCTATAGGTATCATCATTTGTTATGAAACCTTATTTAATTATACTTTGAGGAATTAATCTTCCATTATGTTGTATAAATAATTATTCATTATTAATTTATCCATTCTTGTTGCCCACAAACTATTTGCTTTCATAGTTCAAACTCAGTTTCTAATATGACTGTTTTGACATGGAGCGTGGCTGTTGTATGCTGGCTGAAATAAAACATAAAACAATACAACTGAATTCTTTTCCTTTCTTCCTGTTTTTTAGTTTTGTTTCACACGAAAACACAAGTGTTGACAGTTGAGTCCTATTGTCTGAACGACAGGTCATATGTTATGGACTTGATTGAATGATGGGTCTACAACATTCCCCCTATTATAACTATCATATTTACACTGTCCGTTACCAGCTGGTTACAGGCTAGGTTTGATGCAACGAAAAATGTGAAAAATGTAACAACTGCAAAAACTGTAACAAACTCGTTTTATTACATATTTTTGCAGTGTTGCATTTTTTTTCATTTTTTCATGATTAGTAGCGAAGAAACATGTAACACTGTTGTTTGGATATGTTATATATTATATAGATCTATATTTGCTGTATAATATAGCAAATATCATTTACGGATTATTGCCAATTTCAAACTTGCAATATCGCAGATTCACTAGCGTATTGTGACGTGTTCATCATGTCTTATCTCATAATGTATGGCGATAAGAAAGCTGAAGTTAGTAGAATCAGTAACTTGTCATTGTTAATGATACCTTCAAACAGTAATATATGTATATGCCTTCATTGTATAGTTATAATATTATGTCATGACTTGTGTAAACCTCACAGCACCAGAGTGACTAAAGTTCAGTTCAGTCCAGTCAGTAATAATGACTTATCACAAAGCATAACAATAAAAATAACGTTTTGAGCATGTAAAAAAACACCACGATTTGCTTAAAATATCCTCAGAACTGTCCACAAAAGTCACACACTGTAGCACATGTTTTTTTTCTGAGGAAAATTATATTTGCCGTAAATACATGTCATATCGTTAGCACACCGCCATGGCCCAAAACAAAACATTGTTCCATGTTTCGTCGCTACTCGTTATGAAAAATGTAATACCAAAAATGTTATATTTTTCGCAGTCATTTACGAAAAATGTAACAACATTTTATATTTCGCAGTTATTGCATTTGTCCTCGCTATAATTACTGCGAACAATGTAACAACAAATAGTGTGTTACATTTTCGCAGTTATATTTTTCGTTGCATTAGTTGGCTACTCCCTGTTTTTACTAACATATCTCATTGTGCTTATGAATAATGGACTGAAATGTGGATATTTGAAAACTGTTGTCAAACAAACGAACTCAGTCACAATCCACACACGCTGAACTGCGCAGTTATATATACTGTTATATTAAACATAATTGCTTATGAATTCGTGTGAACAACTTGTAGCGTTAGTTCGTCAATATGTTTATGGGAGTAGTTGTAGATTTCTGTTTTATGAAACGCTATGCTTCATCGAATGTATAATATATATATACATACGCAATTTATCGAAATACGCAGTCAATCGAGATACGCAATTAACCGAAATGTAGGTTATACAGATGATACCACAACGAAGTCAACAGGGTTCAACAGATTCCCGCTCTCACATTAATTATCATATTTCAACAGTTCTTTGTTCGAAAATTCCTGGAAGTCCCGTGTACATAGAAACCTGGCAATTCTACCAGCACCACAGTTAATGGGACACCGTACTTGTGTTATGATCTCGTTTTAATATTGTGGCGTTGGTAGTAGTAGTCTGACACTGAGAACCCGGCGTAAATGTGCCATATGGGTAACTAGGCATTTGCTGCGTAATATACGGTGGTAATTCTAGTGGACAAATCAATACAGCTCTTGTGAGCGCCAATCCTCTACAGTTCTGATATTACTCCGCGGACATTGACATCAGTAAATCGATATTCCACAGAACAGCGGTCTTTCATTCACAATATGGTGGCACCCTATAATACAGGTCAACTACAACCCGCGGGAAATAGACACCCACTGCCATACATATTTATCACATCCAGTAAGCAAAGATCGACCAACAGTACATGTACACCTATTGTCTGTACGTATCTAACATGTAATCATATTAATAACTGCGCATTTCTACATTGTGCGAGTCTATAAATAAAATCGTCAGCGATATATTGAAAAATTAAGTCAATGACGTCATTGGGCTGATTTGTCTGAAAAGGTAGGCTGATGCCGGTGACAGTAGATTCTATAACGTCATCACATCGATTTATTCCAATCAGACAGGTGTTTTTCTGACGAAAGGAAGTTGGAAGAATGCGGGTTATGCAATCCGAGAGCGCCGGTCTTGCAACACTCTGACGACATACACGTCAGCATCCGGTCCGAGCGTTATCGTGATGAGGGAATCAATGTGGCCATTAATAGTAAATCCCGTTCACGGTGTTCTCGAGAGTAATCAATAAGATTTAGCTATAGGAAATTGCAATCGTGAGAACAGTGGAGGTTAAAATGTGATGTTTAATAATATTGATAATAGGATATGATCATATAGGCATAGATCTGTAAGCCTACAGCTGACATCGATTCATTCAAAATTGATAGACCTGTATGGACAAACGAATTTCGGTCTGAGACTAATTACGCTTGAGTTATCCACACAAAAGTTGTTATTTACTGAGGTACTTATCCCCCAGCACTCAATAGTTATAAAACAAATAATATTTTATATTAAATAGGGGAACGTTCAGCTATTTATCTTGTCTTTGATGCATTACTGTTCTAAGAATAAATTAGAGTTACGTCGCCTTGCAGTATATATATATGTTTGATTTAAACCCAACCCTATATAAGAGTCGCAGAGGGGTTGCAGTGAAGATTGTCAAACACACAGCGGTGGAAAGCTTTTTGGAAGTACAAACATGATTTTATGTATGTCAAGTGAATGAACTTTGCAGTTATAGCTAAGAACTAGTCCAAAACAACCGTACATATCTGTGATAGTATGCCTTTACATGAATACACAGCCTACATGTAAATGTAACGTGTGCATGTAATCCTGTACAAAACAAAGGCCTATCTTTGAAAATTGAAACATTTTTAAAATTCCAAACATACTTTCCTCAAAATCATTCAAAATGCAACTTAATACTATTATGTGCATGTCATAAAAGGTGTAAAGAAACTGATACATGTCGAAAATATACTGGTACTGCTCAAGAAACAATATTTCGTAAAGGAAGCGCTTCTCGCTGTGACCGACTTCTCTAACCAGCTCCTAACACTGACACATATATAAACGACGCATGAGTAAACTTGGGCAGGATGATGAATCGCACATAAAATATTACATTTCGCACAACCGTGGTTGAAAACGAACATTGTCTGATATTTTCCCGAATCCTTGATGTTCCACATGTTTTTATATTGTATTTAATTTATAATGATTTTAATTCGAAATAGTATAGCATAGTCTACTATATGAAACATAAATTAAAATGAAATGAAGTTCAAGTAACGACGCAGTTTGTCATCTAGGAATAATGATGGTCAACGGGAGATAACAATGAATCGCACGTAAAATATAGTGTTGGATTCTTGTGACGCATTTCCATAGCTGATATTTTGTCCAAAAAATGTTGCTTGTAATAATGAAATATGTTTATAATTACTTTACAAAATCCCATTTAGAGTCACAATATAGAAAACTGCCGATGTCTATATACACAATAATACATACAAAAAGTATCTTTGTAAACTTTTATTACCGCAATAAACAGAGTAACGTTAACACACTTACACGCACAATATTGCAACATTATTGCCGAAATAGTATTGCACTAAATGAGTCATACATTCAAATGAAAACACACCCCACCCCATACCGGTGTTCATAAAGGGGCTTAAGTCAGTTTTTTAAGCCCTTATAGCAACAACTTACTTAAGCCCCTTTATGAATACCTGCCCAGGCATAGATTACATTCGCCCAGTCTCACAGCAGACACTACTTGCATACATGGCACACATTTAATTACTTTGTACAAAGTCAAAAGCATAAATGACGTTCAGATTAAAATTAACAATATCACTAAAGGTGACTCCACGTGGGTCGTGGTTTCCCTACCAAGACAGTAACATGAACATGTGTGTGTGTGTGTGTGTGTGTGTGCGTTGGTATATGTGTGTTGTGTGTGTGTGTGTGTGTGTGTGTGTGTGTGTGTGTGTGTGTGTGT
>JAUTBX010128803.1:0-10156 GCA_032361465.1 Lepetodrilus tevnianus | reverse complement strand
GTAATACTTAGTCAAAATATTTGGTGATCGTTATATAAACAGATTTTGTATTACTGGTGCAATATTTTTTATTTTTTTAAATTTTGGTTAGGGCAAATGAAATTAGAAAATGGAGTTTTCATGTTTATACTAAGACATAAAGTCTATAAAGTTGGTATATATATGTAACTCTTGACATTGGGGTGTTTTTGGTGTTTGTGTAAGGGTGGGTGGGGTGGTGTTCTGCAAACTGATTCTCACCATGCTAAAAGATTCAGTTTTCCCCACATGAAATGGTTAACTCCCACTTTTTATTACATTTAATTCTTCAAGACGTACTGCCTTTATTTTTAGAAGGATTGATTGACGATCAGTTCAGCCAATATTCCACAGTTTGACCAAAGATTGACCAGTGCCTAAGCTCCAAGAAATCATCTGGTTTGTATTAGAACTCAACTGCCTTTCTGTGCTTCTTGTTCATTGATCTTGAACTCTGGAAAGTAATGCCTTGACCATCTACCAGTTCCGCACTGTGTTTGCTTCCAAAGGGGCTCGGGATTTAGAAGGCGATCTCGAGTAGTTCCTGGATAAAGCTAGAAGCTGTGAGGCTCCTGCTTGAGGAGCTTAAGTTTGATTGGCGCCGCGTGTCAAGTTGAATTTCTACTTGTGTGGACATAGCTTTCTGTTGTAGAATGAAGAGACGACCATTGAATATGTCAATGTAATGATCCCAATGATTCTTGTCGTGTTATTAGCTCAACCAGAGTGGACACAGGTTTCTGGTTGTGGTAGACGTACAGCCTGATTATGCTTGCCAGTTCTTCAGTAAATTTGCATGTATACTTTTCAATTTATTTTTACCTTCTGAACTGAATTGAATTCATAATAGTTATAGTTTAGTGATAAAGGCCTAGGTCTCATCTTGTTAATTATTGTTTTTTATTTATCATAAAATTTGATATTTTGCCTAAATTATTGTTTTATATTTGGTAACAATTGTTTTATATTTGGTAACAATTGTTTTATATTTGGTAACAATTGTTTTATGTTTTGTAACATCTCAGCCATCCTATTGTTCTAAGTCATCAATATCCTTACAGTTCTTCTCCAAGGAAATTTATCTTGAAAACCTTAGGAACTAAAACAAATCCTAAAGTGCACACATTAAAAAGAATCCATTCAAATTTCATGATTCACTTTGCAAACATCCACCAGTACAAGACAAAGGGAACATGCAATTTGCAATTGGATTCTCGAACAAAGTCTGCGATGTTTTTGGTGTTAATGTCCTGTGTAAATCTGCCCAGCATTGAAGGATCAAGCCAGAGAGAGTTAAATCCAGTGAATTACTCGGCGATCTGAATTCCATCAGCCCAAGTCTTTGGTCCACATGGTCCATCGGCGCTAATGTCCACGGCCTGCAGCGCTGTGTAGTAATTTGGACGAGAGGTTCATCAGCGTCGCGGCCATCAGAAGAGTTTCATGCAGCCGATGTGCCATCCCATCATTCCCACACGTTAGGCAAAGGGGTTATGTCCTCGCGCGAATACAATAACAGGACGGACGTCGGACCCGACTTTACAATGTCCCACGATGACAGCCCTCCAACGAATATTTGGTGCGAAATTTCGGAACAAGATTTAATGGACTGGGGAAATCAATACCGAGACTGAAGCTATCTGTCTTGATTGCGAGAATTATTAGTTCTCTGGGTCAAGGAAACAATAGGACTCTGGCGCTTGGGGTGTACTCGGGATTGGTGCCAATGTTTGGGTTCCGGTTTTCTGGTGTTAGAGCTATGAAGGACAAATGTTGGGCAGTTTAATACTGGATGACAATCGTAATGTATCTCATGATATCTGTCTTCGAAGGTTTTGTAATTACTTCATGGAATTTAACTTATGTTTCATTTGCAAAATCATATTCAGAAATTTTACAAAATATCAGTTATTGTCACTTTCGTAGTTTTTATATTTGCCCATACAATATATAATATTGATCTCCTAAATTAATTTATATTTAACATTTAGTAATAAAATATGTCCTTTTAGAAACTACTTAGAAAAGAAACTATCCTGAAAGCATAATTTTCAATTATCAATGACCATGATGACAGGGAATGAAAAAGAGGTCACCCTCATTGGAAAATGTATCAATCTTTGGAGAATCGTATTTGCGATAAATTGTGCACAATTGACATTCTACATTTGTTTCCCTTTGTTGATCCATCAATGATGACAGATGCAATATTTTATGACTTTGAAATTCATTAAAATCCCATTGGAAATACAATTTTGATCATAATTTATCAAAATGCTATAGGAAATACAATTTTGTGATGATCAAAATTGGACTCCCGATGGTGACCAATATTTTTAGCTTCATTGAACATTATCATTCCTTTAGTACTGGAATGGAGCAAGATGCTCTTTAAATAATTGGGTCCACTCTAATCACTAGCAATAGCAACCAGTGATCCTAGTCGCTTCATTGGTTTTTGCTACAATGTAAAACCCTTAGGACGCATCATTCTGATACTCATTGTCATAAAATTGTCATAAACAGATAGAGAAATGGACATAGGATTACCGTCACGTTACATGCATGCATGGCCCTGAATGGTGGACTGGGATCGGAACATTTATGGACATGGATCGGGCTTAAATGGACATGAACTGACCATAGGACTTTAGGTTATTACCCTGTTAAGGGAAATTAATAATGGATAATGAGTCGTGACAGTATACATGTCTTGGGATGTATGTTTAGATTATGATCGTAGAAAGTGTTCCAATCTAAATAATTTAAATTCTCCAAGGTAGGATTTTTTTCTCGCATATTATCCTGCTGCGATGTTAAATAATAACTCATCTACTCATTCTCACATATTAATTTATGAATTTTCATGTTAAATGTTTTCCAATGATTTTGATTAAATATTTGTTCAGTGAATGCAAAGAAAATACAATGTTTGGAAAACATTCTTAAGCTGTATTTCCAATTTGCAGTTATTAACAATATTTATTTGTAAAGGTTACCAATGATTTCAGTAGTCGCACCACAGTTATAAACTGTATCAAAGCCCTGATCGTGTTTGTATACACTAACTGTTATAAGCTCCGGTAAACACATTGATGTCACAACCGCTAGTAACATTTCCATCGTCTAATCATTGGTAATTGTGTTAACTTTGGCGCCTCTGCATGGATATGTTGGAAACATTTGCCAGATCTTCTTGTGATCGCTATGGTATAATGTCATAGAAATATAATAAGACATTGCGGTCCTTTGTGATTTCAGACATAAATAGTATTCTATATTGCAACCAATTTTGTATTAAATTTATTTGGGAATTAATGTATTGTTAGAGTTTGATGCATTTTCTATATTTACTGAAGATTGTTTCAATGCAAGAATGCAAAAATTCTTACACCAACAAATATTATAATATTTCAATTCAATCATTTTCTACCATTGTTCCATTTAACCCGTGCCATGATGGAGGCAACCAGAAATGCCCTAATACAACTTCATTGAACATTTTACATTAAACTGAGTAATATAATATGCTTTTTGAAGCCCATACTGAATTTAAACACCGAAGGCGCTATATTGAATTAGCTTGGAGAAACTGTTCTGGGTACATTCGATTAGTAACATATTTCCTGCTCTACCGACTGCTGACAAGACTTTGTCAAGTGTTCAGATAAACATATGAACATATTTTGATCATCGAGCTCCTGGCGGGGTTCTTCTGAGGAGGTAGAATACACCACCTACAGGCTTTGTCAGGATACATTGAGGTTCGTTATGTAGCATGCACTGCGATGGAGCCCTCGTAGATCTACATGGTACAGGTGCAGAGATATTTCTCAGAGATTTTCAAGAAGAACTCCACAGGGGAGATAATCAGGATGTTCTGCAAGGCATTAAGTCCGCTTCGTACCTGTAGGTGGAAATTTTCAGTTTGGAAACGCCGCAAGCCAGCGGTGGTTGTAGAATGTTTATGTTTCTGGTGGAATAGTTTGGAGATTGTTGGATGTGTTCTGTACCTCATGTCGTTTGTTTGTGTTCGTGCAAAAGATGGTTCCCATTTATTTTCTTGATATTTTACAGTGCTTGTGGTTCCGGTTACCTCTGGCATTCCGTGCTTGCTGTAAGTTGGTGGTTGTTGTGGTTATTGGTCAGCATTGGAGTTGAGAGGAAACTAGGAATAGATTTATTTACTTCCAGAAAGACAGAAAATCTATTTGTATTTGAATCGGTGATAACAATCTCCTAATGTTTGTTATTGATGTATCGATTGATCCAACGACACAATGGCCGTACAAATAATTTCAATTCTTTATTTACCTTTAATTTTACAGTTAACTCTCTACATGCTGGAGAGATGCCCTAAAACCAGTGCCTGTATCTAATCCAGCAGGGAGAGGGTTAATCAGTTTAAAATTAACAAATAATAGTATTGTTTGATTTGAAACTTAAGAAAAATAAATAAATACAAGTACATTTTTATAGGGAGAATATACAAATTTACAAATGACCTATCAATTTCTAGTCTAATCTCATCAGAATAAAATTACATCAATACAAAATATTTGTATATACTTTTTATTATTGTAACCGTATCTCATTCTGACAAACAGATTGTTTTTACGCTTTTGTAAACTTGCAAATGTAAGCAATCAGTCAAGCTGTTGTCAAGGTTATTACAGTTCACTAAACTGAGCAATGCCTGTTACAGCTCTGCAGAGAAAGGTCAAGTTAGGTCATGTCTGTTGTCATTGATTTCTGCATAGATGTGTCAATTCATCTCATCCGTTCCCTGCAAACCTATCCGTTACTTTCAAGCTCGTCTGTTTCCCAGCTAATTCATCCGGTCCAAGAGAATTCATGGCAGCTTGTCTTTACTAATGACACATGGAAGTATTCCAGATTTGGACGTGTGTGCAATATGATTACGAGTGGAGAGAATGTCAAAGTGAGGCTGCATAGCTATGCTGGCGCTGATGTTGACATTTTTAGACATCGTGGAGTCACTTTGTCCAGTGTTATTCCGTTTGGGTGCCAATTCCGTAATATTAATACATTTAACATGGGTTTTTTTTGGTCGTAATCGTTGTCACATTTATGCTCACAATGCTTTAGGCTTTGATCGAAGCATTTTTAATATGATTTGTACCTAATGCTTTTTATATTTATTTGACATTTATCACATACAAGTATGATTTAATAATAAAAATAATAATTTCACTCAAAACAAAGCATGACTTTTGCATGATGTTCAAAAATTCACGAGCAGAGAAAATCTGACCGTCTCGATGCTTTTACGAGAAGATCGAGTCTCTCTACACGTGACCATCTCAATACTTTTACGAGATGATCGCATTTCTTTTTATGTGACCATCTCGATGTTTTTACGAGATGATCACTTTTGTACACGGTCTTCCGGCTTGATGAGATACCCTCGTTTCTGTTCATTCCATCTCGTGCATCATCATCATCCATTGATGCTGGTGTCAGTCCAATGTCTTGAATACTACCGGTCCCGTATGGAAATTGACAGATTGTTGTGGGTTAAGCGTGTCTCCTCATTATCTGACCCTAGACCTGCTTATTGAGTGCTTTGACCAAATCGTCCTGTCCGTTAGTCATTGAATGGTTAGGACATTATCACCACTGTCTAGAGCTGCTGGAGGAGATTGAGTACCTATTAATGTGGATGTGGTTCTGTGAATGTGGTATGGATGTGGCTCTGCGAATGTGGTATGGATGTGGCTCTGTGAATGTGGTATGGATGTGGCTCTGCGAATCTGGTATGGATGTGGCTCTGTGAATGTGGTATGGATGTGGCTCTGCGAATCTGGTATGGATGTGGCTCTGTAAATGTGGTATGGATGTGGTGCTGTGAATGCGGTATGGATGTGGCTCTGCGAATGTGGTATGGATGTGGTTCTGTGAATGTGGTGTGGATGTGGCTCTGCGAATGTGGTATGGATGTGGTTCTGTGAATGTGGTGTGGATGTGGCTCTGCGAATGTGGTATGGATGTGGTGCTGTGAATATGGCTGTATTGATAGAGTAAATATTGTAAATGTCAGTCAATACATCAACCTCTTCAACAGAAACTAAACCAATATTAAATATAAGAATTATTTTAATTTTATAATTTCAACAATCATAATCCAGATGAATATATAAAAAATTCATTGGAATTCATGTGCAGTTGTAAAACATTTTAATCATTAATACATAAATAGTTTGAAGTCCAGTACGTTGATGTTTATCAAACGAGCAATTGTAATTTTACAAGGTCTAGTTGTCGTGAAGAGCAAACACTGGCAGTTTTCTCAATGGACGTCTCCAGGAAAGAGTTCCGCGTCCTTCAGCTGACTATTGATCTGCTCCGTGTTGACCATTCCTGCACAACACTGCACCTGGCCGGCTTCATTCACTCTGTCCTCATGCCACTCACGCCATAGTACGGCTTTCCCGTGGAGCTGATGGACCACATCATTCAATGTTTTGAGAAAAATAAATAGATGGTAGTCTGCCAGCATTTTTGGTATACATGAAAATACATGGTAGCATTTTTGGTAGACACAGAAGTTCAAAGTAGCATTCTTGGTATACACAGAATTTCTAAGGTAGCATTTTTTTTATAGTAGTAACGTTATTGGTAGACATAAACATTCAAATTAACATTCTTGATGGACACAGAAATTCAAATTAGCATTCTTGGTAGACAATGAAGTTCAAATTGGCAAGTATCGCATTACCAAATTTGAATATTCTTTGGCTCACCTCGTTCCCTATCTATAACAATCGCAAGCCTGGTTCAGCAATGCAAGTTTGAAGTCTGTGCTCATCTGCATTACAGACATGTATTGATTCTTTTTTGAGGGGCTTTACAGGACAGATATTCCGAGTTCAACGGATGTCACACTGTCGTGGAAACATCCTCGAATTCTCTGAGACTAACGACATGATGGCATGTGGTCCGCGACGCTCATTTGAATTCTCTTGCCATCCCACTAACAGACATATGATCATAATGCTAATTGATTAATTTTTTCTTCTTCTCCGTCTTATTCTCACAACGTATTCCGCGAGGGAATCGTTATTGATCCAAGCACGTGCATTCGTGGTCCTCGGCGCTGTGTCGGTGTCGCAGTCAGCACAAAGGTTCTACGTCAGGTTCTGAGTCTATTGATTGACGACCCGCGAGCACTCAGGTCGGAATTCTTCAGGTCAAAACGCCAATGGACATTTTTGTGCAGATTTCAGATTGTGAAGACTTGGTCTACTCTACGTGTCTGTTTCAATTCTCTTCATGCCTATGACCGTTACCTGATTGAGGGTCTCGTATATCGTTGAGCCTGCTGCATTCTGATTGGCTTCACTAGCAGTTGGATAGCGTTTTGTGTCCGTGGGGCTGTTTCTGCGGCTAAGCCAGTGGCGGTGAGAGTATCGGCATGTTGGTGATCGCCACCTGAATTCCTGGTGAGTATGTGTTACGTCTCAGGACTAATTGTTTTAATTCCATGTCCATCTGACCAAGCTATATGCTAGGGTTTTTTTCCTCCAGATTTGTATCAATTTTTCACTGAAAATGCATCATTAATATTTAGATAATTATCACGTTTATCATTTTCATGAAGTTTGTTCTATTCATGAATGAAACCGAAGGCATGAAGTGTCCTACTGAATGATATTGGTTTCCATTTCCGCCCAAGATGTATTCTACTGAAGGATTTTGTTTTCCATTTCCGCCCAAGATGTCAGAAAAGGTATGCATAGAAACGCATTCAAATTTCACAAGGCAGTGGTTGTTGTTACTATTATCACAAGTTTTCAGGGATCATCTGAGAAGTCCACAGATAACGACTAGATTAAAGTATTTAATCTGCGACGGACCACCCGCTTTCTTCCCTGCCCCTCCCCCCAACTCCCCCACTCCCCCCAGATTAGCGCACACGTGCAGTCAGATAGACACAGTGTGCACAGACACAGCTTGTAATGGCAGCCAACTGTGTAGGATGTTACCGCTGCTGTCGATGATAAACTCGTTGTTGCACGTCTCGGCCTGGCAGGTGGTTGTGCAGTGGAGGATCCTTGGACTTCGGGTCTGAGTTTGAATCCACTCCTGAGTCCTGGAATCAATATTTGCGGAAGTTACATGATAGGTGGTTGGTTATGCAGTGTCTTGTAAGACTGGGCGCAATGAGCTCAAAGGTGTCGCCATTTTCTGTGGTTGTTGTAGATGCACGTGTGATATTGTGAAGACAATAGAATATATTTCTAAATAAATAAATCTGTTGTCAATCCGACAATCTGATTCAGTGATTGGTTCACATGACCCCAAAACATTGCATTCATACTTCGATGAACGAAATTTTCTTAGGTGGAAGGTGCTTGATTGACAGTTTACCGGTAGCGGCTATTGTCAATATCAAATATTATTGCGCTGCGCTTGCAAGTTAAATGATTAAATATAAACGCTTTTGTTATTTCAGACTATCAAATGAATTTAATCTCTACTAATTTGTTACATAATTTATTTATAAGGATTGACTGTCATTTTCTTTACGTTCATCGAGGTATGAACGTAAAAACCGATGTGCAAACTTTTGTATGAACTGCTTCACGGATTCATACAGTTTGCACATCGGTTTTCCATCATGCCCTAAACTGACAATCCGTGTGAAGTATTCTTGAAAGTGGCTCTAAACCCAAATTTATTTAATTTTTTTTGTGGGGTTTATACCTGAGGCACACACCCAACTAGAATATTCCACTGCGTAAAGATGCAACATTCACGTGAGTCATATTCTCTGTGGCGCCTAAACGACGATGAATCCCGGTAGTTTTAGCTGACGAGCTATCTCAGGTATGGATTTCCCAGCAGGTACTGTTGTAAGCTTGCTAGGCAGACTCTGTGTTTATGTCCAGTCGTGTGTGAATCATCAATTCATGGCCCGGCGAGATGAGTAATAGAGTTTATTGTCTCGCAGATGTATCGGAAATATTCCCCACCTGCTCTTGGTTATTACCTCAATATGAACGGCTGGTCGGGTCCAAGTGGTGGTGTCAATATATTATTACCAGGATCAGGGTGTGGTGTCAATATTGGATGTTACCAGGGTCAATGCATGGTGTCAATATTAGGTAGTACTAGTATTACTAGGGTCTGTGGTGTCAATATTGGGTATTACCAAATTGTGGTGTCAATCTTGGGTATTACCATGGTGTGGTGTCAATATTGGGTATTACCATGGTGTGGTGTCAATATTGGGTATTACCATGGTGTGGTGTCAATATTGGGTATTATCAGATTGTGGTGTCAATATTGGATATTACCTGGATATAGGATATTACCTGTATTATCTTGGTTCATGTCTGGTGTTCATAATAGGGTGTTACCTGCATTACTTAGAATCATGTATGGTATTATCTGGATTTAAGGCATTAACACCTGTATATTACCTTGCTCCATGTCTCGTGTTAATGTAACCACTGCAATTGTTTAACAACACTAGCTCATGGTAACATATTGGGTATTGCTACTGGGTCCCTGTCTGGTGTTAATATTGGTTATGCATTAATTGAGTCGTGTGGTGTGAATGTTTAAGGTGTTATTATGTGGATTTGTGTGTGGATATTACCTGTCTTGCCTTGATGCTTGTGTGATGTTAATGACAAGGGATTGTCTGGAATAGAGAGTATTATCAGGATCATATGGGTTGTGTGAATATATATAGAGTATTCCCAGGGACTCTGTTCCACTAGGCTCTTTATCTCCCTACAGTAGGTTTATTATTGATTATATGTAGATAAGATAGCTTTGTAGATCTAGGGTCCTCTTCTTGAAATGTTCTTACACATTTCTTAGCCTAAGAACAGTTTTTAAGTATAGGTTAAAGTACGAGAATGAGGTCTTTGTGCCAGTAGCAAGACCGAGGTAATATCCTCGGTCTTACTTTTCCACCCACCGATACCGAGGTCTTGCTACAGGCACCAAGACCGATTTCGAGTACTTTAACCGACTTATAAACCGACAAAAAACGATTAAATATAAATGTTGGTAATTTTCACAACGATATAATAATGCAGCTCCCCCTGCATGAACAATGAAACTTCCCAAACCGATGCTCTGCCCGTGTACATTTCCACGGACG